>JAKWJA010002498.1:56450874-56531260 GCA_027704765.1 Solanum habrochaites
AGATTTCAACTGTTATTCATGCCTTTACTTTTTTTATTGTTTCGTCTGTTTTTTTTAAATTCCCCAGACTTCTTCATTTTCACAGAGACCTATGCTTGACTCCCAGAAATTGTTATGAGATGTGGAGAGACTGACTATTAGGAAGTCTTGCCCAAAACAGAGTTACAGACCCCATAGTTAGAGGTCGAGGTGGTCATGGGAGCGGCCGCCTTTTGTGGAGGACGTTGTGGCCAGGTAATGGTGGTCACCAAATCAGTCGAGGGGCGGGCAAGCTAACTACTGATGAAGCGCAACATGTAGTAGCACTGGACAGACAGGTGATAGGGCCCATTAATTTGCTTTCCCCGGGAGGTCTGAAGAAAGCAGAGACATCGATGTGTGTATACGGTACTCTTTTGGTCTGTGATGCCATGGGCTTTTTGTATTATTTGATCCTGGATCCACATTTTCAATATGTATCTTCCTCAGTTGCTACTCTCTGCTCTTGATTTACATTGTTGATTGCTTGACAATGCCTATTGGTTGTCCTTACTCCTGTGGGTGAGTCTATATAGTTTGAGAAGGGTAAAGTCTATCTTGTGACTTTTGGTGAGCAATACTTATGTTGATTTGATTATTTCTAGAGATGGTTGATTTTGATGTAATTAATTTCTGGGTATGACTGCTTCTCCCCGAAATTTTGCAATCTTAGATTGCATGCAAAAACTGTGACATTTGGCCCAACCCTGGGAACAGATCCGCTAGTGTGGAGGGTATATATTTCCACCCCAGTTCATATTATCCTCTTTTCCTTCGCCTAAGAGGATGGTTCGTAAGGGTTTGTTTAGCTTTCTTGGCCATCTTAGGGATGATATCTTCAAAGAACCTTCCGATTGAGTCCTGTTTTCGATAGTATGTGAGTTTCTGGATGTGTTTTCCTGCAACCTTCCTGGTATCCACCGATAGTGATATTGATTTTTGTATGATCTGGAGCCTGGTAACTCGCCCCTTTAAATTCTCCCCTTATGAATGCTCACGCTTGATTAGAGAGTTGAAGGCCCAACTTCACAACAATTGTTTTAGGTAAAGGTTTTATTAGACCGCTTGCATCCCTTGGGTGTGCCCTGTTTATTTGGTGAAGAAGAAAGATGGAAGCTTCGTATTGTCATATATTACAGGCATCTGAATAAGGTACACTATTAAGAACCTTATCTCAATTCCTTTCCTCGCATTATGATTTGTTTGATCAGTTAAACAAGGTGCTTTGTGTCTTCTCTAAAATGATTTGAGATCCGGTTATCATCAATTGAAAAACACGGGCACAGATGGCCAAAGACTGATTTTCGAACTAGGTATGGCCTTATAAATTCTTAGTAATGTCTTTGTCTCTATTACGAATGCCCCTGCTGCTTTCATATTGAAGCCTGATGAACGATTTTTTAGCCATATATGGATCTCTTTGTTATTTTAATTTATTTGATAATTACTGATATACTGAAAGAGCAAAGAAAAACATAAGGACATTTGAGAATTTATTGGATTGTTGAGGGGAGAAAGGCTTATTATGCCAAATTCTCCAATTGTGAGTTTTGGGATAGATTCAAGTGTCTTTTTGGCGCACGTGTTTCTAAGGATGGAGTTATGGTGGAGATCCATTCTAAGATTGAAGCATTAAGAGTTTGTAAGACCCTACTATGTTACAGAGGTAAGGAGATTTGTTGGTTTAGAGTAGCTACTACCGTCGGTTCGTCAGGGGTTTTTTTCGATTGCTTCGCAGCTGACAAACTTTGACTAACAGAATGTCCTCATTTGTATGGTCGGAATGAATGTGAAGAAAGTTTTCAGAAACTTAAGACCTTGTGGACTACTGCCCAATTCCTTACCTTGCCCAGTTGGAAGGTAAGAAATTTTATTATTTATTGTGATGCATCTTATTCTGGTTTGGGTTTGCAGTGCTAATGCAGGAGAGAAATGTAATTGCTTACGCTTTCGAGCAATTAAAAGTGCATGACTTAACTATCCTACCTAAACCCCATGATTTTTGGAGATGGCCGTAGTTGTATTTGCATTAAAGCAATGGAGACATTATCTATAATTGTGGTCAAGTGTGAAGTTTATAAACAGATCATCGTAGTTTTACAGTACGTCTTTACCTCTAAAGACTGAATTTGAGGACGAGAAGTGGTGGAACTATTGAAGGACTATGATATTACTATTTTGTATAACCCAAAAAAGTTAATTGTTTGGCAGATGCCTTTAAGAGTAGAAAAGTAGGGAGCATGGGTAGTTAGCCCACTGCCGGTTTCTAGCTCCCATGGTTCTATAGGGTCAGACGTTGGCACTGACTTTATGAAGGCCTGGATACTAGAGAATCAGGAGGACTTTTGGCCTGTGTGGAGGCAAATACTTCTTTTCGTGGATAATAGTAAGGGAAGGCAGTTTGCTATGAGAGCTGAGATGACTTCTCGATCTGGTATCTACGAGAGAGGTAAAGAGGCATAATTGATGAGGAAGGACTTATTGAGACTTAAAGGGGAGGGTTCCCCTGTGCCCCGTGTTGATGATTGGATTCACACTATTCTTACAAGGCTCATAGTTCCAAGTATTCTATCCACCCTGGTGCAACTACAAGTATCGTGACCTAAAGAAACAGTTTTGGTGGATTAGAATGAAGCGTGCATGTTGATTTTGTTGCCCCTGCCCAAATTGGTCAACAGGTGAAGGTATGACACCAGAGCCTGGAGGGACACTTCGGAGAATGCCCATTCCCTGAATGGAAGTGGGAAAGAATTCAGGATTTTGTGGTTGGTCTTCCAAAGACATTGGGTAAGTTTATTCTATTTGGGTAATTTTTACAAGTTCACTAGTCTGCTCACATTCATTTATTCGCGGTCAAGATGACTTACAATGCGAGAAGTTAGCAAACCTATTCTCAGAAATTGTTCGATTGCATGGGTTTCCACTTTCTATCCATATCAGATATAGGTACGCATTACTCTATGTTTGGAGAACTTTACCATGCTGAATTAGGTACTAGGATGGATCTTAGTACTCTTCTGCATTTCACCCTCAGACCGATAGCCCTTCTGAGCGAAACGATTCAGTGTTGGGGCTGTGTATTGGTGGGGGGTGTTCGTGGCATGTGTGATATAAATTTTGAGGTCCATTGATATGCGCTGCTTACCCTTAGCAGATTTTTCTACAATAAAGACTATCACTCAAGTATGAATATGACCCATTTGAGGCACTGTATGGAGGAGATGTGGTCTCCCATTGGTTTGGTTTTGATGCATTTGAGGTGAGACCTTGGGGTACCGATCTTTGAGGAATTGTTAATAAATTACAATTTATTCGGAGAAGCTTCTAGCAGCTCAGAGAAGGCAGAAAAAATATGCAGATCGAAGGTTAGGGACTTGGATTTTATGGAAGGTTAACCAAGTCCTTGCTGAAGGTTCACCCCTGGAAGGGTGAGCGTTTGGGTAAGCGAGTAACTTAGTCCCCCCTAGGAATATTGGTCCAATTTGAAGTTCTCACGCGGCGTGGGGTAGGTGGCTTATGATTGGCATTGCCTCCAGGACTCTCAGAGTGGACAATCCCGTATTTCCATGTATCTTATGCTGAACAAATACCATGGGGAATGTGAAACTACATTATTCGTTTGGGATTCAGTCTTCTTGATGATGAAATTGTCTTATGAGGAATAGCCTGTTGCTATTTTGATAGAAGTCCGCAAGTTGAGATCAAAATAGATTGTCATCTATCCAGGTTCAGTGGAAAGAATCGGCAGTTAGAGAGTTCCACTGGGAGAATGAGGTTGATATGCAAAGAAAGATATCCACATCTTTTTACAAGATTCAGTTACTCTTTCTCGCCCTTACTTTTTCTTTCCTGTGTCGTTCGGGACAACAATGGTAAATTGGTTCTATTGTAACAACCACTGTTTCTCCTGTTCGGTCAGTAGAATACTTTTTGATAAAATATTTGACTGGCCGACGGACTGCCATGGTCACGACGGACCGTGATGGACTCCTTCGTCCCCCCCGATACTTTGTGTAATTTCTTCTGCTTCTCTCCTCATTACCCTCGGCGACAGTAAGGACGAACGTCATAGGCACGACGTTCCGTCGAGGGCTTCGTTTCCAAAAAACTTAAACTCTGAAATCTGGGTACTGGGATCGACTCGCTGAACTTTGTGACGGACCTGCAGGATGGACCGTAGTAAGATCCCCGGACGGACCGTCACAAGCTGCCGTACCCCGACTTTGGTCGAACTTGCGCTAAAATTTTTAAAGGGGTGTTTTGACTATTCATGATTATAAATCATGAAATTAGCGGGGTAAGGTAATAATTTATTTACTTGGGGTTACGAAGATAATAGGAAATAAATAGTGGTTACTTTATCATAATGGATTATATGATAATTAGGGTAAAAGAAAGAATCTTTCAGAAAAAAATAAAAGAACAGAAAGGGGAATGAGCGAGCGAGAGAGAGAGACGAAGGGACAATAGAGCATTGGGAAGGTCAAGCTTTCTGGATCACGATTCTTCAGTGAGGTAGGGTTATGGTTTATTTTATGTGATAGATAACTCTACATAGCGATCGATATGTATTGGGTTGTATTGTAAGTCTTCTATTTGATGTGTGTTTGTATGTGTTTTTGATTGTGAATTGTGGTGGGTTCGAATGCTGGAACTGTTGATCTTAATCCCCTCGTTTTTAAGAAACGCCTTGACGTAAAGAAGACTTGATGAAATAAAATAATAGGTAATATTGGGATCGGAGTGTCCCGTTCCGACACGGTAGTATATTGGATCGAAGTGTCCTCCGACCGGTATTAATATGTGATCGGAGTTCACGTCCGACACGATAATACTAAGAGAAGGAATTTGAATGATGTAATATACTTCAAATTTGAAGAACCTATTCCTTCCGAATGAGTCTGGTGTGGATGCTTGATTCCTCAAAGTGTTCTTGGTTCTTCGGTTGTTGTTTGCCAATGGTCTGTACTTGTTTATTGCCACCTGTTAAAGTGTTATGGTTGATTTATATTATTATTCAGTATAGAGTGCTTTCCTATTTTGAGTTGGCCGTGTGATACCTACTCATACGTGTTCCTTGTACTGACCACGACTTGTATTTTCCGTCTTGTATTTGTGGAGTGCAGCACGTGTGCCTCGACTTTCGACTCGCCCTCAACTCTACCGATCTCCAGCACTCAGACTTTCAGGGTGTGCTATTATTCCCCTCGCTCGGGCTGGATTCTCTCCTTCACTTCTTGATGTCTTTGATGTTAGGACAATGACCATCTTTTTTAACTTATTTTAGCTTCTATACTTCTTTTTTTTTTAAAGAACTTGGTAATTGAGGATAGATGTTCTTTATGTGAGACTCTCACGATTTTGGGTCTAATAAGTATTAACTTCAGAAGTTTTATTTAATTGATTACGTTATAAGTTTTTTGATCTTCGCATTATGTTTTTACTATTCATAATTGGGGGGGGGGAAATATACTGGTAAATGTTGGGGTTTAGATTTATTGTGGTTCGCGTCCAGCTGTGAGTAAGGATAGGGGGGTGTGGGGTATGGTGCCACGGGGTCGTGGTCTAACAGGGTGTTGTGGTTAAACGTATGACCAAAGGGGGGATAATTAAAATCACGAACCTCACAAATTGATTATTATACAGAATTGCAGCATGCAAAAGAGCTCACACTTCCCCACTAGTTTAAGAGTTAGCGCGTGTCATCTCACAAGATCGATTGGGGGTGTTAACTCAATATGCTCACAAGAACATAAATTATTGCTTGCTTTTCATTTATGGAAAACACATCTCTTGTGCAAGCAAATGTGAGAATCGCTTAATGGTAGTTGGTAACTACCTTCAAAGTTGTCATCAAGAAAAGGCTATCAAAAAAAAGAAACAAAATCATGGAGGAATGAAATGTTTGGGGTAGAGTTAAAAAAAGAAAAGAAAAAAAGTGAGGATGTACCTCATGTTTCTCTTGTGAAATTTCACATTCTAAGAAACTATCAGAATCAAGAAGCTTGGTGCCCAATGGGCATACGAAATTTTTTTTATCATGCAGTAAACATCCCTTTCTTCACATGGGCTACTAAAAAAAAAATTTGATCAATGGCAGTAAACATCCCTTTCTTCCTCATCTCTTGACTCTTTTATGTGCTTTATTCTGTCTCATACTCATATTCTATATTTTTTCTTAAGGGCATAAAACTGATACATATTTGTTTTATTTCTTTCTCATTGAAGATGTTAATTGTGTACGAATTTAAGATGACCTGTATCCTCAGATTACCTAACCTTTGGTTTAGCAAAGTTTACTTGAAAGTGTTTCCCATTGCTATGAGTTAAACTGATCGGCACTCATTAATGTTTGTCGAGTTTCTTTGGTTATTTGTTGGTCTATGATGCCAAAGGGGAAATTATATAATGTGGAGAGACATTGCATAGTTTTGTCATCATCAAAAATGGGGTAAACTTGTTGGTTAATGAGAAAACTGAATTTGTAGTTTTGATGAATGACACGCATGATGTTTTTATCACTTACAAGAGTCTTGATGTGTAAAAAATCATTGGTTATCATCATCAAAAGGTGAAAAGGTTGGAAAGTATGATCAAATAAAGTAGGGTTTTGATGATTGATAAAGTGAAGGCCTGGTTGTCCGTATTGTACATTATGAGAGATTGCTTCAAAGAAAAAAAGTATTGAGGCAAAGAAGAAAAGCGCAGAATTTTAAGAAGAAAAGAAGGAAACAAATTATGGAATAAATAACGAAGGAAAGAATCAAAAAAAGTAGCAATTCAAGTCAACGAAGGAAAAGAAATAAAAAAGTAGTAATTCCAGTCAAGAGGAAAGAAATAAAGAATTACAATTCAGTCAACTACGGAAATCAGTAAAATAAAGCAAGTATCAAGAGAGAAAAAGTGTTTGTAATTCTTTTCCTTGTAGAAAGTTTTAATGCAAATCAATACTATAAAAAGGACGCATAAATTGAAAGGAAAGAAAGTGTCTTCGTAAATCAAAAAAATCGAGAGAAGTTTTTCCGTAAGCCAAAACTATAGGTTATATCATATTCCGAAAAGTATATCGTCTTGAGAATTATTTTCTTGAGAAAAAAACGCAGGCCTTTGTACGGAAACAAACAAGGACCAAGAGTTCACCTTCATCACCGCACACAAGGACCCTGTTCACGAAACCTGTTCGTACTACAGTGAACTATTAGGATAACAGGGATTGAAGAATTGGATCTATTAAAGTCTAAGGTTTATTAGTCTTTGTTGGATTTGTTCTAGGTTTAAGTATTTGAATTTGTAAATATTCCTAGATTTGGTAACAGACCGTAAGGGGTTTTGGCTTCTGTGGGATGTTGAGGTCTCTGGAGATTTGTAACAGAATGGGTTTGCTTCTGGGGGTTAGTCTTGAGGATGTAACATAAGTGGGTTTGACTTCTTGGGAGTTGAGGCTTGAAGAATTGTAAACAAGAATTCGGTTTGGACTTCTGGTGGTTAGAGTTAATAAGAGTTTGAGAGCTTTTGTAAATAAGAAGCTAGTTTGACTTCTTCTTTGAGTGGAGAGTTTTTCATTATAGTTTAATCGAAAGGGTAAAGTTAGAGTTAGATTCATGGATTAACCTGAGTTGTAATCTTGAAATTAATAGAAACTTCGTGTGGTTTTCTTCCTTGAGTTAGGAAGGTTTCCAGATAAATATTTGTCTTATTGTGTTATGACCAAATTACTAGAACCTGGTTCTTGGTCTAGGGGTAATATTTTCTTCAGTTAGAATTGAGATGTAATTGAAAGTCGTTTGCATTCTAAATACCCTACCTAACCTCACTATTGAACACTAATATTTTCTATTTAAACAATCAAAGGCTATTATAACAAAGTTCCTAATTTGATCAGTGAGGAATGAAAATTGTAATGAAACTGGAAACAAGTTTTCCTTTATATATTAGCCTTCTTTGGTAGATATTGTCACTTTTATTCTAATAAAGTGGTGAAAAAAAATCTCATAAAAGTGATTTTTTGTTGTTAGGAGTTACTCTAATTGATAGAAAACACGCTGGAGAGAGTCCTGAAAATAGAGAAAAATATTTCAAATTCCGGTTGGATACAAAATTTTCATTGTAAATACTGCGTTACTAACTTTTCTTAATCGAACTTTCAAAGGTCATATATGAATTAATCATGCATAGCAAGTGCAAAAAAGTTGCAGGTTCCATTGCTACTCTAAGGAGGATTGCAGAATCTATTATGATTCTTTGGCATATGCACATTGAAATATATTTGATACCTCCGGTGGCAAGTAATGTTTTTCTTTCTCACTTTATTTCTTTAACACTATATTTTTCATATGCAAGCTATTATTTTGAATTGTTTATTCATATTAAATGGAATCTCTTTTATATAATCAATTTGACTTTCATACAAGTAAATGATCTTAACAATTGAGGACTTAAATGATAAAATAGTATTGATCACTAGAAGAAAACTCTTTTACGTAAATAACGAATATGAAAATACTTGCATACTCAAAACATAATATGAATAAAATTAGCATGAAAAAAAATATCTCCAAATGATATCAATCACTTCTCTGGTGTATTAGCTAATCCAATATGGTACATTTGCATTCCTCTGTCGAGAATTAATGATCTACTAGTTTTATTTCTCTTGATATAACGTAACTTACTAACAATGACTAAATTTATGTGATCCATTGACATATTTAAAGATTTATTATAAAATTAGAGCAGTGTAGTATGTACCATCAAAATTTAATAATCAATAATAATATTCAAATAATGTTATTTCATTTTATGGAAGACTCTCTTTCATCATGTTTCTCAAATTTAACTGGAGTAAACTTATTCAATAATAAAGGATAATCTTTTTATTAGTACTTAACTATAAAGACATCAATCAAATACGATAAAAAGAATATATATTTTTCTGTTTCGTAAAAAAAATCATAAGAACAAGTACGATAATAACATTCTAAATGACTCAGAGATAAAAAAATATTGTAATATTTAATAGTTTTAACACGTAAAATCACACTAATGGTTGAGTGATTACACCAAAATACATGTTTAACGAAGCTATACTCGGAGGTGGAGTTTAATCGAAGGGATCGGGCGAGGTAAGGGTAGGGCATAATAATGGGGGGGTAGGGAGGGAGGGAAGAGATGGGATGAGGGGGGGCGGGGTGGGAAGGGGGCACGGAGTGAGGCTGGGGATGAGATAGGTAAGGTGAGAGAGGCACAGGGAGGATTGGTGGGCTATATATAGGAGGAGGAGTAATGAATATTATTGTGTTACTGTTACACTTGGAGTAGAATTTGAGGGGAGTGGAGGGGGTAGGGGGGGGGGGGGGTGGGGGGGGGGGGGGGTGTAGGGGGCAGGGGGGGGGTGGGGGGGTGGGGAGGAGAGGGGTGATGGGAAAAGGGGGGGTGTGGGCAGGGAAGATGGAAAGTAGTGTAGGAAGAGGGAATGAGGCCGGGGGGGAGGTTAGGGGGGATAGGCGAAGATATAGGGAAACGGAAATTGGGTGGGGGAGGTTAGAGAGGTGTGGGCGGGGCGGAGGGCTGTAGGGGGAGTGGGGGAGATACATGTTAGAGGAGGGGTAGGGTATAGGGGTGAACAAGGGGGTGAGGAAACTAATTTACTTGTTCAATTGAACCAACCATTTTTCAAATGTACATATCGCATGTTCTTTGAGAAAGAAATTGAGGTCCTAAGAACAAAATGTTACACATATATGACAATAATTAATAAAGGCATAATACATATATTGAACCCTAAACTTGACTTCAAATTTTAACTTTGATCTCCAACTTTAATAATGCACAACACACTTTTAACTACGCAACGAGGGGGAAAAAACCCCGCGAGAGTAGGTTGTGAGGAGTAAAGGTAGATTTGATAGACTTTTAAATAATAAACACATGAGTCCAACATGGCACAATCCACGTAGACACACATATGGCAAAAATGACATGTAGGGGTGACATTTAAGACTGTGTGTCGTTTTGTTCACTTTTCATACAATTTTAAGTGTCCCACTTGTGCACATCCAAAGTTGACGGGCATAATATTATCAAAGTCAAGTTAAAAGGCATATTTATGTATTATGACATTAATAAATATGTCCTTTAATGCTTATTATTATACACAATACATTCAGTTTGATTTTACAAGTGAAGTCTAACAGAATATAATAGATAGACCTTACTTCTTTAGAAAGATAGGTAGAAAGTCCAATAGATCTCAATTGAGAATTAATAATAATGTATTAGAAAGATAGGTAGATAGTCCAATAGATCTCAATTGAGAAATAATAATAATGTATTAGTTCACATCGTGTGAAATGTAACTTCTAAAACAACAATCTTGTCATTATATGAAAATCATCACAATACATACTACGAAAAGCATCACAATAACTAACGGCGATTGAACGAACAACATTATGTTGTATTGAGATGTAGTTGAAAGTTATTACATGCTAAATACTACTATAGAAATTCATTATTTGAACTCAAAGAATTCTATTGAAAACTGTCCTAGGCTATTGTAAAAAAAATTCACTTTGATTAGTGAAGAAAGGAAACATTAATGCTTTCATGTGCAAAAATTAGAATGCTTTTCACTATTGAGTGATTTTTTTCTCACATGCATTTTTTGATTAGCTACTTTTATGGACATCAAGTGAAAAATTTAGGGATCTTCTCACTATTTAGTAATGATTTACTTTTCGCATGCATAATTTAAATGGAAAACGAGTGATCATGCCAACTGATATTTTTGTAGGAAATATGGAAGGAAAATAGTATCTTTAGAGAATGCTCAAGTTTATTATGGGCTACTTAATCCCACGGGGGGGGGGGGGGTCCTTTTCTTGTTTTGGTGTCTATCTGGAGGGGTGGGGATTGAGATTTGATTAAACCTCAACTAATCACTTTTTGTACTACTCACAATAGCAAACAAAAGTCTTTTCACAAATAACTAATACATTATCACATTTACTAGATACATGTACCAGAAATTCTAAAGCAACTTTTTTGACAAACTAAGAGACTTTTGGAAGCCTACGATAATGCCTTTGTCCTGATAACTCCAATGTGTTCTCGGAGATAGCAAAAACAAATTCTAGAGTGCTTTTGGTGAAGATTAGACTGGTGTTCTCTTGTCTGACAATAATGCAACGGAATTTTGCCTTTCTATATATCTGAATTTGGGATTTCTCCCCCTTTAGAGACATCTTCATCTTTCTCATCCTCTCCTTGATTTGAAGATATGATAGCAGTATTCTCTATTTTCTTATCCTCCCAATTCCATGTTTTTTTTCATCAAAAATGACATCTCTACTAATAACAAGTTTGTTAATTTTGACATTGAAAAGCTTATATCCTTTTGTCACATCACTATAACCAAGAAAGATACATTTTTTGACTTTTTTCATCAATTTTTTTTCTTTTCTCAGCAGGTGCATGAGAATAACAAATACACTCGAAAATTTTAAAATGACTTACAAAAGGTTTAATTTCACTCGAAGCTTCAACCAGTGTCTAGTCCTATAGTGCCTTTGTTGGACACCTGATAAGGATGTGAATTGTTGTATCCACTGCTTCTACTCAAAAATATTTTGGCAACCTTTTCTCATTCGTCATAGTTCTGACCATTTCAACAATTGTTTTATTTCTTCTTTCAGATACACCATTTTGTTGAGGAGTATACCCTGATGTAGGTTTCTTCTGAATACCTTCATTTTTGCAATATTCTTCAGATTCTCGACCTGTGTATTCACCTCTTCTATAACTGCGAATGGTTTGATTTTTGCAAATTTTTTTCTTTTCCAGAGACTTTAAATTTCTTGAATGTCAAATGCTTCTGACTTTTCTGTCAAGAAATAAACCCAAGTCGTTCTTGAGAAATCATCACTAAAGATTATAAAATACCTTTGATTTCGAAGAGAGAAGTCTTCTTGTTTTGTCAATGTCGGTATGATTAGTTTTTCCAAAATACACTTGCCTTCAAAGACCCCCGTAAATTTAAAAAGACTTCCTATGTTGCTTCCATTAATACACCTTTCACTGGTCCACCCTCAGTATGTATCTTAGAAGGCCTTGCACCATGTCTTTTGCTTGAGAAACTTTAAACATGAAGATTCAAGTGACAAAATCTTTTGTGAAAGCATGACGTCATCTACAATTTCATTTTTTAATGCATGTAAGGAAATTGCAAAGGGAACTTCTTTTTGTCTTCTTTCTTCAATATGAACTTGATTTTGACTCGATTTATCATCAATACCTGCAATAATTATATTTAAAGACACGAGAATAACCATTTTTCCATTAGTTGACCAACACTAGAATTTTTCTTCCAGTCATGAGAAAGACATCATGAATTGCTTACTGCTTCCTTTAATGTGATCAAACTAGTATCTTACCTTTCCGCATCAACTAAGCGCCAATTTCCCCATTCTCACTTTAGTAGTGATACTACTATTATTGAGAGGAAAACCTTTTTCATCTCCAGTCTGTGATAATACAACCCTATCACATACCATATCCCATTTGCTTTTTTTGTTGACGATCATTTAGAAGCAAAGAAAAGTTTTTCTTCCTTTCTTCCTCTTGTTTTTTTCCCACAAAAATTGCTTGACTCCCGTTGTCTTGTGCACAATCCTTTCATGTGACTACCTTTTTACAAAATACATTGGGGCTTGCCTTTGTGCGAACATTTTATTCAGTGTGATTCGTTTTTTTTTTCAAACTTTACAATAAGACTAAGTTTTTTCACCTTTTTCTTCAACCTTCTTGGAAGAACCATCATGATCCGCTTCTTTTTTTGGCTTGTAATTCTTCTTGTTTTGATTTTTTGGAACTTTTGAGAAGTCTTATTTGTTAAACTGGAAAGCGTCCTCTTGGGTTGATCTTACAAAAAATCTTCCTTTTTCGTGTGCATAAATGATCCAACTACCTCTGTGATTAAAGCTTAGAAAGATCTTTCGTCGCCCTCCGTGCTAACATTAATGTCTTCATACTTGTCTGTGACACTAATTAGAATCTTTCCCAATGTTGATCAGAAATTGTATCACCAGGAGTTATCATTTCATTAACAATATTCATTACTTTTGTGCAATATTTTCTCAATTTTTTTTGTCAGTTCTATCATCTTTAAATTTTTGGAAACGCTCAACTAAGAGTTTGAAGATTTATGTGCGTACCTTTTCGTCACCATACACCTCATCTTTTAGAGAATTACAAGCTTCCTTTGCAGTCTCACATATAGAAATTTTTGTAAATTATGCTCTTGAGAATCCCATTTGGATTTTGCCCAAGGCTTTTTCATCTTGACGATACTTGGCCTCAATATTTTTCATCTCTGCTGGGGTAAGATCACCATCGTTCTCTAGCTTTTTCAAAGCCATTTGCAAAATTAGTCCACAAACCTTCAGCTTTCAAATGTGTTCTCATTCTTATGTTCAAGCATTCAACATCAGTTCCATCAAAAAATGGAGTAAGAACAATTGAAGAATCAACGCATTCATTTGTTTTGGATGCCATATATTTTTTATTCACCTAAAATCAGTTAAAAACGAACACCTGCTCTATACCAATTTGTAGGAAATATGGAAGGAGAATAGTATCTTTAGAGAATGCTCAAGTTTATCAAAGGATACTTAAGACCACTTGAGATGATTACAATCATCAGCTACATCACTATTTATACTACTCAAAATAGAAAAAAAAAATCCTTTCACAAATAACTAAAAATACATGTATCACAATTTACTATATACATGTACTACGAAATTCTAAAGATAATTCTTGAAAAACTAAGAGACAATTTCTGAAGACTAAACTTTGATGTCATTTATTCCAACAATTTATTGTAGTAACTTCTTGTTTATCTTGCAAGCGATAATGATCATCATGCTTATAATTTTGTATACAACAAAAAAGGGAAAGGCGGTAACCTTTTATGTAATTATCATACCACTTGACTGTATTACTCTGAGAACATTTAATATTTCAATAATTTTATTGATCTCAATATAATATGTCTTTCAGTTCCTCTGAAACTTAAAAATTTTCTTTTGAGACTTACTACAATCTCAATATTATGAACTAAGTAAATTTCTCGATAGTAACAAATAAATTTTTTCGAAACTCTTGATTAAGTTTGTGTACTGCCAGAAATTTCACAATGCCATTCTTATGGTGATCATCTCCTTCAAGAAGAAAATAATTATTATTGTTATGGTTAAAATTATTAGAGTTTTTGGTCAAAAACATCCTTAACTATACGCCTCACCTTTAATTAACTCCTTAAGTATTATTCTTTGCAAAAAAACTTTTTTTCTTCATCCTTTAAATAACAATTTCATCCTGCTTTAGCTATCATAAAACACTAAGAATCCTACAAAAACATGAGCAGTTCCCCGTGGGACTATCAACAAAGAGTTTTCTGCATATTTCATTATATGCTATAGGAGATTCATTAAAACAATATTAAAAATCTTTGTATTTATTGCTAGTGACCAAAAATGTTTGGAAGGTGTGAGCATATATGATCTACTCTTTTTGTTATTTAGTAATGTGACGAATGTGGACCTTAATTAAATCTTACTTTTCATAGTCAAAGTGTATTTAGATCAATAGATTTTTGGATCAATCTTATACACAAGTGATAAAATCATTGATTATGTCTACATTTATTTGAGTTCATTCGACATTATTAGAAGGAAGTCTCCAACAATTGCCAGCTTCTAGCATATTCGATTAGAAGAACATATTTTTGCTATATATTCAATTAAGAAAAATAAAAAACACATCTTCACTAACAATCGTTTTAATATAAAATACTCCCTAAACTCAAGTTTCAAGTCACGATAGTCTTTTATGTTCTAAGATCAAAACTATGAGAATGAATGAATTTTTTGGGATCTTTTAATTTTCTCATAAATTCAAGTAGAATGATAAAAATTGTTTACTTTTAAATACTTGAAGGACATTTTCTGCTAAGAATGATACTTTAAGGATGTCGTTTATGTTTGAGGTATATTTGAACGATGATTTTCGTCAAAAACAGGTTAGACTTATTTCTAGACAACTAATTACAAATTAGTGTTGCCACAACAACATTATTTATGTCATGACCACAACCTTTATAGAAAATAATTTCGTTTTTGTCCTCCAATACGTCATAATAAAACATACCACATTATTTGTGTAGTACTCAAAGTATATGACCAAATAATTATTTATGTCAAAATATTTCTTTTCCATCTCTCAAACTTCTTGTAGAGGTAAATTGTGAACATCTTCTAGTCCAGATGAACACAAGTCACATATTCTTCGAGAAATGGACAATAACCATTTGTATATGAACTTATTGTCATGCTCTGATATTATCAAATTTATTTGACTCATCTCGACATCACTTTAAGAGGTCAAATGTACCAAATGTACTATCGTTTTGTATTCCTTTATTTTGATGGAGAACATACAAATCTTTTCAAATAGGGTTCATCAACAACAATGTGCACAATATCTTTTCATACTTCTTTGATGGATAAAAATTACCTTCACATTTGAAGGACAATCTTAAGAATCCATAATGTTCTTCCTTTTAATTACAACAATTTTACCATACTCATAATAACACATTCAACTACTTATCATTTTCCATACATATAATGTATGTATTGCTACCACAATCACATAAAATAATGCAGTAAATTAATTGGAAAATTTTTATGACTTTCAGTAAAAAAAAGTATACAACTTTATGTTAGTCATCATTATATCATCACCATAGTACATTAGGACTAAAACTCAATGTTTTACCCATATGAAGACACAAAAGCACCAAAGCCAATGGAAAATACACCATTGCTGAGAGTTTATTTGAAGTGTATAAAAATTCTTGCAGAGAAGGGAACATTTATCTAAGCGAAGAAAGCGATACGATTCTTTTGCCTCATCCAACTGCAGCCCCTCCCCCCAAAAAAATTGATTTTGAAAAATATTTCAAAGCTATGTTTTTAAAATGTTTTTACGCACTCTCTCAATTATCTATTTTAACCCAACCCAACCGGCTATACTAAAAAAACTCATACTATTCAAATCCCTAGTCCATGTCTTCTCCTGTTTAGCATACCACTTCCCAATTTTCCTCCTAAAATAATGATGAAAATTCACAAGACCAAAGATTATTTCAATATGATTTTTCAAGCTTAGTGTTCTCTTGCAAAACAAAATTCAAATTGTTTTTCCAAATGCAAAAAGGAATACATTTTCATTATTATTGGATTAATATTCATAAATACAACAACCATATCCATTTTCTAATATCATATATCAAGCACAAACACGTGAATTATCAATATTGATATCCGATTTTTAGAAAATATCCAAACTCAAAGTTCAGAATGATACCGCAAGAACACTGCCGTTGACTGACATAACAACAAACTAAAAATATACCCAATTGCCGAATCGACCCCAGAAAAGACCGCCGCAATGAATCTCACAGAGTTTCACTTATTGTCGACGGTTGGAAAAATGTAAAGAAGGGTAGCATTTACGGCAGCGTCGGAGGGTAATTCCTAAATCATAGACGCCGATCTTCCATGTACTTGTAACGCCCCGAGCCTACACCTAGACATGGACGAAACTCGAGAACTTTTTCTAGTCCTCAAGCGAAATGTTGGCCTAACTGATTACTTAACGGAAGACTTATGAATGTCCTCCAGACCGCGTGATTGCACCACACAACCGCTGGTGGGAGAACAATTACTATACTCCAACTAAGCAATTTAACAAGAAACTAAGCATTTAAAGATAAAAAAGCAAGTTTAAATGATAGAAAAATATGGAGTTCCCGTAAACTCCGAAAGCTAAACAAACAACAAACATAACTATTGCGGCAATCCACCCATTTTTTTTTTTTTTTTTTTTTTTTTTTTTTTTTATTTTTTTTTTTTTAAAATGGGGTTTTGTTTTTTTTTTTTTTTTTTTTTTTTATTGTTTTTTTTTTTTTTTTTTTTTATAAATGAAGAGAAAAAGAAAGAAAAGTTGGAAGTGATTGGGCTGAGTTTAGAATAAATTTTTTTGTGTTGTTTTTGTTTTTTTTTTTTTTTTTTTTTTTTTTTATTTTTTTTTTTTTTTTTTTTGGTGATTTTTTTTTTTTTCATATTTTTTTTGTTTTTTTTTTTTTTTTTTTTTTGTTTTTTTTTTTGTTTTTGTGTGGTTTTTTTTTTTATTGTTTTGTTTTTTTTTTTTTTTTTTTTTTTTTTTTTTATTTTTTTTTTGTTATATTGTGGTTTATTTTTTTATTTTTTTTTTTTTGGGGGGGGGGGTTTTTTTTACTTTTTTTTTTTCAATTTTTTTTTTTTTTTTTTTTTTTATTTTTTTTTTTGGGGGGGGGGGGGGGTTTTTAGAACTTAAAGTCAATTACCAAAACTCTACTAAGGACAATTTTAAGAAAAGGTTCCACCAACAAACTATATATATATAGTCTAATTAGAAATTAGTCGAAAGGAATGACGAAAACTAAAATCCATGAAGTCCTAGAAACTTTCTACCCTTACCTCCTTTCCAAATCAATAACAGTAACTGAGTCGGTTAGTACTCATGCATTAAGATGCCGTACTCACAAAGAAATATAATTGCAATTATCACTACACAAACACAATGTATTGTAAGATCACACGCTACTCCATAAGCACAGTACACAACGAAAAAATTAAACATAGTACACACATATTAACAAATTCTGAATATTAGTTCTCATTTTAGGAGCAACATACAATCCTCAATATCATATGACAGTACCAAGAGTGTAACAATCATAAATGTCCTCTTCATGGAACTCACACACAACTGTTTATTGTGTTTGAACGTGACATTCAATCAATATCTATGTGTTTGAACTGATCTGATCAAATATATGTTCGAGACGTGACACACATTCAAATCATGACACCACATTCACAACAACATCAATACAGAACATACTAAATTTTTATAGTCAGTAACATGTTCATGGCATGTAAGTTCGTCAGTGCATCCATTTTATTTAGATTGATTCACAGTCCCTATTCACCATATATGCACTCAATATAACTG
Organism: Solanum habrochaites; assembly: GCA_027704765.1. NCBI lineage: Eukaryota > Viridiplantae > Streptophyta > Magnoliopsida > Solanales > Solanaceae > Solanum > Solanum habrochaites. The sequence goes on from JAKWJA010002498.1 coordinate 56,469,013, forward strand.
AAGCATTATTCATCAATAATAATGACATAACAAAAAAAATAAAATCATCACTATTTTCGAACAATCTAATTCACTCCTAAGACACTCGAGCTGTCTTTTCTTAGACTTTCAACTTGTTCTTGGTCTATAACAAGTAATTTTAACTCAAGGATCAATACATAAGATTAATACCAAGAATTATAACACACTCAATCACCCAAAACCAATCCCATGATCTTAACCTTACGAGGGCTTTCCCCCCACCTCAAACTTCATGCCAAAACTCCTCCCAATGATAAGTACCTAATGCTATTAAGTTCTAAAAAATCAAATAGGACTTATGGGATAATTTTCTTACTGTTAGCGTTAGAAATCGTGGACACTGTTAAGAAGTGCCCTGGCCATCTCGCAACTCTTAGAATGAATTTTACAGAAAATAACGAAATTGAGGTTTTTCCCCAACACACTTTCAATCTGGTATATTCTAAAATTATATTTTTCACGCCAAGATCAATTTCGGGAGTTCTACTCACCCGACTTCGATTTTGTAAAGCTATATTGGCTCCTTAACGTCTTGAATATCCACTTATGTGATAAAATTCTTTATTATATTCCCCATGCATTACCAAATTTACCTAGACTTCACATGTCTCAAATTTCATCTCAATCTGGCCAAGGCTAGAAATTTTCAAGTCACTACTCAAAAATTCTCTGGCCCAAATTTCTTACCCATTGACTTTTCCATAACGATGAAATCACGGTCACAATAACCTCACCCAATAGAATATAATTCATACCCAACTTATAACGAACCATTTATGAAATAGTTTTAACTTAGTATACTCTGATATCTCCAAAACTTAATTGTCACTTCTGTCCCCCTTTAAAATATTACAAAAGAGATGGGAAAACACTCGCCAACAGCTAATGTCTGTGAACCTCTAATAACTATGATGGAAGTCGGGACAAGTCCCACGACATCCTAACTAACTGGAAAATAAATGTTGAACTCTCCAAAAATAAGGAGACTCACCAAAGCTAATTGGTAGTGTACTTGTATCAATGGAGCGCAAGTTGATGACCCTTATTACTTGAATTTGCATCATGAAAGATGTAGGCCAAATTAAATTCAATTACATTTAAAGTACGAGCATGCAAGGGAATTCTGAAAATAAACACTAGCTTGAATTAATAAAAAAGGAAAATATACACACCTTGTCTCAAGTCAACTAAAAGTCATCCCCTTTGTTTACTACGATATTTTAAAAGTACGAATTATAATTATATGGCTTTTTTCTCAAAACATAAATCCTATGAATTTTTGATAATCCTATGACTTTTTACATAATACTTTACTAAATTAATTTTGTCTAGATTGGTAGTTTACATTTTTGAGTCATTAGTTATAATTAAGTTAACTATTTTGTCTTTTTAAAAATAAGAAGCTCGTTAATTAACCAATGTCAATTCAATTTATTTAAATTTTAGCTGAATTTAATAATCAACTCAATTTGGTTACATTTGGAAATCATTTGGCCAAGATTGCAATACATTGGTCAAATCCTTAGCTCAAGATCTAATCCTTCTTTCAACCCATTGTGAAACCAATTTTGGGCTCTTATCCTAAAATTTTCAGACCGGCTCACTCCTCCCTGAAATCCTAATCCCGATCCTCCCTATTCCCCTTATTACAGCCCCCACTTTTTCCCTGACCTGGCCCTTTCAAAAACAAAGAAACCCAGAACGCTACAACGTCTCCTTCTTCAATTCCTTGTACAAATTTTCTGCAATTCCAGTTGTTGCCCCGTCCTTGCCAGCGAGAGATCATTCCACATCGGCGCCAAGGACACTAAAATTCATTCCAAGAATCCATCCCTTCCTCTTCCGTAATGGGGTTGAAGCTTCAGAGGTTTGAATTTTGAATAGTTTTGGTTTTGGTTCGAAAATTTCAGGTGATCCCCCCCTTTTTTTCCAAACCCTAATTTTCTTTCTATATATAGTTTCTTATCTTTTTACTGTTGGAGTGGAAGAAAATATTGGAGAGATTTACAGAGAGTTGAAATATATATAGATAGAAAAAGGTAGAAAAAACAGAGAAAAACTGGGAAAAGTTGAGGAAAAAGGGTTGGAGAATATTAAAGGGGTTGCAAAACAGAACACAAATCAGACACTAGAGGTTGCCGTGGGATACTTTGCAAAATAATTGACAAAAAATAGGTCTGAAGTAGTCTAATCTACCGATCGCAAACAATAGCTTAAAAGATTCCCTTTTTTAGTATCGTCTTGATATAATACTATATATATTATTTATTTATTTTTTGGGGGGGGGGGGGTGGGGTCTTGCTGTTTGAATCTGAGCTCCTGCAATAGAAGAATAGTGGAAGGTCGCTCCCCTACTCGTTCCCGTCTTAGTTCGTTGTCCTGAAAGAGGTAGACTCTTTCTTGTTTCATTGAAATTCAGTTTCTTCTATGTCGTTCTGTTTATAATGTGCTATCTTTAGTTCTCTTTTATATGTTAACTTTGTTTGGATTTTCATCTGTTAGGACTTGGTTAACAAGTTTTATCTAGTAATATCTTTTCTCTGTATATGAGTAAACATTTGAGTGTAAATCCTGTTTGGAGTTGGTTTGGTGTTATTTACAAGAATGTTCGTTTTCTATCAAAAATATGTCACAGAATTGTGCTAAAATCACATGGTGTATTTTTTTGCCTAAGCTTGTTTTCTTCTCTGCTTGAAGTTTTGGAATTTTCTTTAAAAAAATATAAAGGAAAAATCTCTCTCATTGTTTTCATTCCTAATTTTAGGGCAAAACAGTGCTATTTGTTACTAATTTGTGCTACTGCTTTGTCTCTAGTTTTAAAATGGGTTAATTTTATTCTAAATACATAAATATATTGTTTGTCTTTGCTATCTTATGTTGTAGTCTTAATCCTAATGACATAAAATTTCCATTAGTCACTGTTCGTCTTCACTATTTAGCTATCACTATCGGTTGATTATCTTACTTACATAAGGAGATGGTTTAATATTAAGTGGGTATGCTTTCAATGCTGCATGTTTTCTGGTAATTTTTAATACATGGTATAGTAAATTAAGCACATGTCATTTTTATCTTATATTAGTTGGTTTATATTTTATTTTATTTTGCCTTTACTATGCCATTTTAAGGTGTATGAATATCTACAAATCATGGTTCATCTCTACCTATTCTTGTTTTGCTAGTGGAAATGTTTGATCGTTCTTGTTGATATGGAAGTGGTATCGAATTTAGGTGTTGCATTAATGAAAATATACACAGTGTATTGCTCAAAGCAATGCCTACATATCCCTTTGTCATGTTGCTAGCCGTTAGTTGATTTTATTTGTGTTTGGAGTCACTATTTAATGTATTACTTGTATAGGCTTTAGATGTTTACTTCCTCAACTCTTGTTATCATTAAGTGTCAGTTGATATATAGTAGTTTATTCAGGTTTGTTTCAAGTCATCTTTTATTGTGATTTAATAGTGATTTAGGTTTTCGTCTTGGATCTTAAAATACATGAGGTTATTTGTTCTCAATCAAAGTTATGTCTCATTTGTTTTATTTGATTCATATGCGAATATTGTTTCTTTCCTTTCTTGTATGAATCCTTTCCGAGTCCATAATGGAGTTCTTCCTTGGTATTTCGGAATCGAGCCATAGAAGCTCAAACCTCTTTTTGTCACCGAGTCAGAAAGAGTGTGAAATGCTAGGGGTTGGAAATTGAATTTTAAGTAGTTCAAAAAAAAAGCTCAAAATATGTTATAGCCGTGAGATACTTCAATATCATGATATATGGACCCAATAATTGATATCCATCCAATCAAGCTTGAGGTTGCATTGAAACGGGCTTAAATATTTCAATTAGGTCAAGAGCTCAAGAGAAAAGGAGTTGTATCCCTTCGGATTACGTCCAATCTACTCAGTTAAAACTAATGTCTTCACAACGTTACTTTGGCATCAAAATTGGGACAAGAACCCAATTACACGTTTGTTTTGATTCCCCACCAGAGACCCAATTAGATTTTAAAATGGAGAAATTTTTTCAAAATGTCAATATTTTGACATTTTTAATAGGACCAATTCTCATTACTTTCATTATTTGGTAAAATGTCAATTTTGTTTATTATTTCACATTTATTTATTTTTTATTTTTTTAATTGAGAGATGTTATTGTAAAACAAAAAGGAGAAATTGAGGGGGAGCAAAAAATATTAAAAGAGAATGATTTACTAAAAAACCCACATCATTTACAAAATCAAAAATAAAAATATCAATCGACACTTCCCATAGCGTTATGAATTCTTTCAAATTTGATTTTCAAGATTCTCATACAATTGAAAAACCCTCTTTTTTAGTTTCTGTTATAAGAACAATTTTTAATCAACCTCCTGATAACATGTTTGGAGAAAAGATTTTTCTACTACATTTCGATCAAATTGTTGAATACAAGTAACCACGGTAATTTGTTGCTTCACATGTTTTTTTCTAATGCTTATAATTTTGATATAAAATTCAAAAATAACTGTAAAACGTAATTTGTTTTCATCTTTTTTCATGTTTTTCCTTGAAAATTCTAATAACTATGACAACAATGAATATTTTATTTGTTTACTTTTCGTTTTGTTGTTTTATGTTTTGTTTGAATGACATGAGTTTTGTTACTTGGATGTTTGGTTTTTTAAATGTTTGAAACTAAATTGTATCTTATAAATACGAATAGGAGCCACTACAATTTTTAATGACAATCTTCAATTCTTTTTTTTTTGTTTAATTCACTTATTTAATACTTTTGTACCCTTTCTTGGAATATATGTGATCAATTATGTAATTTTGTAATATTATTCTGAATACCATTTCATATTTTGTTTATATATCTATGTATGTTTGGCAGACTATATTAAATCAGAAAAATACATTATGTTCATCAACATGAGGCAAGTACTCTTGGGATACCTATATTGTGCTTGGAGACAAAGAAACGGTTTTCTTTGCATGCGAAATGCAGTGTCCCTAGTCACTGATATTGTAGAAAACGTATTCAACTTGGTAAGCAAGAAATATATAAGTTACATACTATAACTAGAACTACAACATCACTAAAAACAATTCAGATGATATGTCACTTTTAAACACTTCATAGCATTACTTTGGTGGGTTAAAAAAAGTTAAATTTTATATGTTATGTTTACTTTAGTGAACAAAGAAGACTAGCACAACATAATGAATACAACACATCTATAATATACAAATCATCAAAATGAATTAATTAATAAATATCATACAACAATACATCAAATTACATGCATCATCACAAATACAACAAATCACCACAACGGAATAACAAAATCATCCAATAAGAATTCATTAAAAAAAATCTGAAAAATCATATCATGTAAAATGTATTCTTAACTTATTTGAATATCTACCGATTAAAAAATAACTAAAGGCATGATTAAAAAATTTGATACATTATCAAAATAAACATGATTGTCGCTAAAAATACAAGAATAAATAAAAGAATACAAATACAACTAACAAAATTGCCCGGTCACATAAGAAGTGTACATATTTCAAACACATACTAAATTGATTTTGATACATCAAGAAAATAAAATTAGCAACTACAATTGTTCAAGAAACAATGTTCTTTTACTCAACTTCAATATGCAAAATACTCAACATGTCAAAATAAATAAATACCTTTTCATCAACTATTTGGTTTTCTCCGTCCTTTTCAAGTACCCCCGCGATTAGATGAAGATACTCCATTTTTTATCTAATTTGGACAAGAATTTGTTTCTTGATCGTCTGTCTTACCTCATTTAGAAAAGTGTATCCTACATATCCGCTATTTATTGAATAATACATAGATTAAAGGATGAAACATCACTAGAATTTGAACGATTAAGTTGACTAACTCTAGTAGTCTCTTAGATTTAAATCAGTTGAAGATTGTTATATAGTTTTCTAATAAGATTATTGTACTTTCAACAATTATTTAGATAAATAAATAAGAAAATAAATCTAAAAAAAAGAGATAAAGATTACTACCTTATCTAATGGGCATTTTTGTGAATTCAATTTCTGAAAGATAAAAAACACCAAAAATTACGGTAGAGAGATATGAGAAGTTAAAAGTTGAATGATAAGATAAAACTAGAAAATATGAAATAGAGAGAAAACTTTCTTTTTTATTTTTATATATGAGCCAAATTGGAAGAGAGATACTAGAAACATGAATAACTGTAAACTACTGATTTTTATTTTTTTTTAAAATTAAAATATAAAAATAGTTGGGTAACATGCATGAATGGGATATACATTGGAAACCTGAATTAGTGGAGTTAAATAAAGTAACTTTTTTATAAAATTAGTTGGAAAACATGTAGGCAATATGAGATAAAATAGGGATTTAATTAGGATACATATTGTTTTTCAAAATAATGATTTTTTTGATATTTTTACTAATATTTTTAAAGTAGTGAGGTTTTTACTAATTAAGTTATGGATTTTGACTAGTTTGTTAATTTTTCCTTTAAAATGTGGATTCAAACCCATGAATTTAGGTTAGGACAAGTTGAAAAAAAGTTGGGCCTGCTATCTCATCAATTCAAAATTTGAGAGAAGGCTCAAGTTTATAACCACATCTTACCTTTTATTGTATTTGATTATTTTTTGTCGAACTAACCTTTCTTTGCATTGGTTTTTATTTTATTAAATTCCCCGAAAGAACGTCATTTATCATTTTTACGTTCAAGTATTATATATTTTATTCTTTTATTTACTATTTTTGTTTATTTCATTAGTTTTGTCTTGTCAACATGAATTATTCCTATAGAAGATTTTTTCCCTTAGTTTTCCTCTTAAAAGTCATAAATAAAAAAAATTAATATCTATTCTAATTTGAAAAGTCTTTTTCGTCAAATCGTCGGTCCAAAATCGCGATAGAGGACATTCTGAGGGCTTAACACCTTCTGGGCCTGTACTATTTTGAACTTCGAACCCTTTTTCAAACTGATTTTTTATCTTGTTTAAATTTTTTTTAAAAATAATTAGAAGTTTTTCTTAAGTTGTTTACTAAAAATTAATGGCTACTCTGCTGTGTAAAAAATTAATTTCTCTTAATCATAAGATTAATTTATTTTTCAAAACTAGTCATTTTTTTAAATTCATAATCTTTTGATTAATCAATTCCCACATTTTACTTATGGATGTCAAGCCAATTGGTGCCTTGGTATTATTTTGTAAAAGTGTGCATAAATTCACACTATGACATGGACTATCAATGTCTTTACCCGAAGTCTACAACTCTTGGTGTGAGTACATCAATATCACGGATATACAATCGGACACCCTTTGTATTGACATTTGCTAATGAATTGATCCGACATTTTATTAATGAGATCGAAAATGAAAACTTTGTCAAGTGAAATATATACTAAATAATAAGTTTGTGCCTTTTAAAGAATACATATTTAAAGTACTTGTGACATGTTTACATCGATCGAGCGTCTATCATATATAGTGTCTTTACGCTTTTACAGGGTACGTACAAGCATTGTTGTTTATATTCATTTAGTGATTGCAACCATTATGAGTTCCTATTATTGGCTTTAAAGAGGCGATGTTTATTACCTTTTTATACTTTGTTTGTATAATATACCGTAAGGGGTTTAGTTAATTAGTGCTTTTGGAAATAAAAAAAAAAAAAAATTAATTTCAATATGACTGATTTTATTTGAGCTTTGACCAAACAACTTAAGTTTTGTTCAACGTTGCCTCATTGCAAGAAACCATTTTTTTTTCACGCCAAATCGCTGAAAAATTTTGTGATGTAGAATAAACAATTTTATCACTATGATTTTCAATTATTACCTCACTGAAAAGGTCTCGTGAAGACTATTCTCATTAAGCATGAGGAGAAATTTCTTAATTCTGCCATATGAAAAGTCTTACGATTTTTTTTTTTTCCTCCTTCTCACCAATTAAATCAAAATATTTCATATAAAAGTTCACGTGGAACAATAGTAATTTTTAGAGCAATTAATCAATTAGTCAAAATAACCTAACTTAATTAGTAAAATATCTATACTTTATAAATATTAGTAAAAATATCAAAAATGTCATTATTTTATAAAGGATTGTGTATTTTAATTTACTTCCTATTGTATCTCATTTTAATTACAAATTTTCAAACTAATCCTCTGGTATATGTTTTTTAAAAATGAAATATTCTCTCTCATATTTTCATATTTCAATCCTTCTCCATTTCAAAATCTGCCTCTCTTCTTCTTTTTTCGATATTAAAAAATATATTTATAAAGATATTCATAAAATCACTTTTATTAACGTATCCATTCTTTATTCATTTTCTAATTTTGTTTTATAATTTTTTTTTGTTTAATCGTTCAAATTATTGTTTTGTGTTGAAATCACGTTTTGGGTTTTGATACACTCTAAATCACTCCCCAATGGCAGAATATAAAGAATTATTAAGGTATTCAACTTAATCAACAATGTTCTATTTTTCAAATATCACATTTTCTACTTAGACACAAATGACGATAATTTAATTTATAAATGTTTGATTTTCTATTTCAATATCACTTTGTATACAACAAGTGCTAGTTTTTTAAATTTGTATTTTATCATTTTTCTACCACACATTCACATTTGTATTTCAATTGAAGTGCGTATTTATTGTGCTCATTTTCGAATTCCATCTTACTTTTCAATGACACCAGTTTGTATTTCTTTTTATTAAGTTTTTCATCATAATTGTATGCCATCAACTTTTATATTTTTATATGTTCCTTTACAATCTCAAATAATTGAATATGATACCTTGTGGTTGAGTATTTTATTTTGATCATTATTGTATTTACCTCTCACATTGTATATAGAATAAGTTTGTATTTTTTTTTGTGTTCCTCATAATGAATCTCAACCAAGTCAACTGTGTATTCCAATGATGTGAGTATTTATTGTGCTCATTTTCGTATTTTAGTCTCAATTTCAATGACAACAAGGTATTATTTAATCTTTTTATTATGTTTCTCATAATTGTATCTCCACAGTTTTTGTATTTTATTTGCCACTTTACCATTTAAATTCAAATCGGTGTTTTTACTTGATAGTAAAACTTAATTGTATCCCAGTGATCAAAATTGTATGACATAACACCAAATATATTTTTCTTTATTTGTATTACAAAAATTTCACGGATTATTTTCCCATAATTCAAATCAATACAATAGGAAACGATTAAGAAAATACTGATTCTAGAAAAAAAATAGCGACATAATAAAACTTAAAATACTTACATTCTATTGATGTTGATACAATATTCTAAAAATACATTACCAAAACGCAATTTAAATCGAATTCATTTCACAACATAAATGGAGTATTAGCAATAAAAAATTTTAAAATCGATACAAGAAATTTATGAACAAGTGTGATGAGTTTCTTTGTGTTTAATTTTTGAATTTGTATTTATTTTTTGAAATTTTTGTAACTGATAGACTTTTAAACACTTGTTATTTTTTAAGACATCTCTAATCTCTCCCCTAAATTTCTCCTTTTTGTTAGTTAATAATTATATTCTTTAAATTAAAACAAATAATAAAATTTAAATAAGATACATATATAAATTAAAATTTTGATATTTTTACTAAATATTTAATAGTTCCTATTAAATATTAAGATATTGACATTTTGAAAATTTTCCTAATTTTTAGTAGTGTTTGTAGCATCTAAGACTTTCATTATACAACTACGTCTCAATCCCAAAGTTATTTATTCTTATCCATCCTTTTAAACCAATTCAATTGTACTGGTGTATTGTGTGAATTTTCATAAATTAACTAGATTATCACTTCAAAAAGCAATTTTCACAAGATATGTAAATTAGAATGTACTATTCCATAACTTCTCAACAAAAGAGTCTACCATAAATAGCCTCTACAAATCTCAAAGTATGAGTAAGATCTACATGCATTATATCTACTCAACTTTACTTGTTGAATTATACTTAATATGTTATTGTTGTTGATGATGATCATTTCTAAATTTTGGACACATTAATTTTTTCATATATATATGAACTTTTTGTCTACATGACCTCAAATGTTTTCTAAAAGAACCTATAACATGTCCATTTGGAAATGGTAGGTTAATTGAATCAATAAACAAGACAACATTGAAATGTGGTTTTCACTTCTCTAAACATGTATTTTGTATAATTGCTTGATCATTAATATGTTATTAGCTAGAAATTTTTTATTCATGAGTCACTTGAATGTTCTATTTACTTTTAACTTTTTATTGAAAAAAGATGTTCCTTTCCAATTACCTTCTTTGGTAGATATTGACACATTTTAGTACTAATAAAGGTTGATAATTTTTGTTTTTAGACAAGTTTACTCAAATAAAAGAAAATATCTGGATCTATGTTTAGGATTACAAAATTTCAATGATAAAGACTTTATTTTTGAAATATTATAACCAATCTTCAAAAAATGTCAATTAATCTTTCAAAATGAATTTTATTATACGTACCATGTGCAAAAAAAGAATGCAGGTTCCATATCACTCTAAGAAGGATTGCAGGATTTATCATGATTCTTTGGGTCATGCACGTTGAAAGTATTTTGATAGTCCTGTTGACAAATATGTTTTCTTTTCGCGCTTCGTTTTTTAAATATTATATTTTTCATATGCAAGTTCTATTTTCAATTAGTTGTTCAAATTAAATTAGTTCTCTTCTAATTGAATGATTTAACTTTCATAAGGAAAGAAGTTATTAAGATCAATTACTAATAGTAAACGATCTTACTATATATTAAATTAATATAATCATTCGATCACTAGTATATACTCTTTAAGATAAACTAACAAATTTGAAATAACTTGCATCTTAGAATTTTCTTTAAAAAACAAGCATGAAAATAAAAATCCATGACCAAATAATATCACATACATGTCCCAATGCCATCAGCCATAATCATGTTACATTCTACATTCCTCCTTGGAACATTAATAAATGTTCATTCTTTTTGTATACATCTTGATTACATGCATAAATTTATCATATACCCAATTTATGTGATGCCATTACTTATTATAATGTATTAGCAGCGTAGTATATTACCCACCAAAACTGTGTAACAAAAATAAAATTCAAATATATTTTTATTATGTTCTAGAAGTTTTTCTCTTTTTCATGTTGCTAGAAATAAGCTTGCTAATAATAAAAATAATCCTTTTTATTAATATTTAAATATTAAGACATTTGTCAAATAATTATACAATGAATAGTTTTTTTTAATTTTAAAATGCAATAAGTATCATAATAACTTCTAATGACGCAACACACGATAAAAATAGAGTATGATTTTAATTTTGTTCAATTGGTACAGTATATGTAATGATTAATTGATTACAAACCAAAAATACATATGGTTTAAGAAGCTATACTTAGAAGTGGATGTAGACTTATGTCCTTTTTCAAATTACACCTGCTATGTTCTAAATGTTCTGTCAGTCTTTGAGAAAAAATTTGAGGTCTTACTATGTTGTTATTGTTGATAATGATAATTTATGTGGACAAATTAATTTCTATATATATGTTTTGTCCATATTACCTCAAATGTTTGCTAAAAGAACATATACATGTCCATTTGAAAATGGTAGGTTGGTTGAATCAGTAAACAGACAGAACATGACATGTGGTTCTAACTTCTCTAAACATGTATTTGTGTACTTGCTTGATCATTAGTACGTTCTTAATTTGAAATGGTTTTTAAATGTGTAGTTAACGTTTTTCTTATCATGAGTCATTTCTATGTTCTTATTTTACTTGTAGTTTTACAAACAAAGATATTCCTCTTCCTAATGTCCTTCACTTGGTTATATTTGCCCACATTTTGAAGTAATAAAGGTTGATGTTTTTGCTTTAGACAAGCTTATTCAAGATGACTATGAGAACATCTGGAACGATAGTACCTGAAAATAGAGAATGCCTACTTTGCTTTCAAAAAACAAATTTATTATATTACCCCATGTGCAAAAAAGAATGCAGGTTCCATAACATTCTAAGGAGGATCCCAGGATCTATCATGATTCTTTGGCTTATGTACATTGAAAATGTTTTGATATTCCTTTTGACAAGTAGGTTTTCTTTTTGCGCTTCATTTTTTTAATATTATATTTTTCATACGAAGCTTTAGTTTTCAATTAGTTGTTCATATTAAACGGAATCTTTTCTAATTGATCAGTTTGATTTTTCATATAAACTTTGTTATTAGGATCATTACTATAGTAATGATCCTAATATATCTTAAATTTAACAAACCAATTGATCGACTAGAAGAAACTCCTTTTAAAATAAACAATCAATTTGAAAATAACATCCTTGCTTTAATAAAATATAAAAAAAAGTATTAAAATAAACATACGTGCCACAATGAATATCGCACACTTCAATGCCTCAGCCAATAACATCATAGTACCTCCCTCCTTAGAACGTAATGACTGTGCATTCTTTTTTGTACTTGATACGTATTACATAACTCAATTGTTTTGTGATTGACTAACTTATTTGGGAAGACTTTTATAATTGGTCTCACAGTGTCCTTTATTCACCGAAACTTGTAACTATAAAACAATGTTCATATTTATATTCCATTTAAGAATCCTCTCTTTCTTCTGTTGCCGAAGTGAATCTTGTCAAAAAATACACATAAAATATACTCTTTTGGTTAGTATTAAAGTTGGAGACAATTTGTCAATCATTTAATAAAAATGGATATTGTTTTATTTAATAAAAAATTACAAGTACTATAATAACATTCTAAATGACTCAATGAAGAAAAGAGAGAGTACTATTGTATTTCCTACTTTATTCAAATAAGGAGAAACGTCATGGTGATTCGAAAAATAATTAGTTAATTTAATTTTAAGAAATATAAATAATAAATGAACTTTAAAAGGAATTGCCATCTAATTTTAGGGAAACTAGAAAATCATTTATATGATTCCCGAAACATTAGATTCGAGTTCAGGTTATGTCGAAGGGAATGTGTTAAGCATTTTTCTTAACTTTTTTATCGACCAACTTTGACCTATGATATGACAAATATTATCTAAAATAACTCAATCAACGACAATGCACTGGAAACCTTAGCAGAAGGAAATAGCTTTAAACAAACTATAATCCTATTAAAGCAAAGACGAATTAGAGAATCAGAGAGTTTACCAATCATAGTAATCAATAATTTTTTTAACTAAAACTTATATTAATCAAGGAAATACCACTTCAAATGAAAATTAATTGCAGAATGAACACTTACCAGTTCCATCTGAGCCGGTGCTAGTGTGAAGTTGTTGGGGGTAGAGAATTTTTCCATCAGATTTGGAAATCTTAAGCACGCCACCATGGGTCCTGGTTTTTTTTAAGTGTCTTTGTTCCCGTGAGGGAGGGAAAATGGTGTGGGTTTGGTTCAACTTGGAGCTTCAGTACAATTGTGACCTGCAACACACGTAGAAAACGAAAATGAGGGAAATGGGGTAAGGTGTCCCCGCGGACGATGGTCCCCTTATTTTTTATTATTCAGGTTCATCGGAGCTAAAGCTCCTCCCGGAGTTTTTGATGGATGTCTGTTTGTATCGGCTGTGTTTGATTCTGGTCATAGTTTGCACAAGCATCGGGTGGCATGTTGGCTTCTTTCTGGTGGATTTTCTCATGTGTGGAGCAGGAGAAGATGCCTGGTTTCTTGTTTGCTTTCTGTCCATAGAGGAAGAAAAGTTGGTGTTTGTTGGCGTCTGTGAAGATTATAGGAGAGAGAAAAACCTAAAAGATTTCCCGCCCCCCTTACTTTTGACCTATTGTTTAGTTAAAAAGTGAATTGTGATTTATGGGCTCAAATATTGGGCCTTGTATTGTGACTCAAAATCATGGATTATTTGTTAATGAATTGTTTTAGAATGTGGAAAATACAAAATAAATATTCACAAATAAACACATAAAATGAAAATTTCAAAAAAATATACTGAACCTACTAATAACATTAAAATCATTTAAAAACGATTAATAAAATATTCTAAATTTTGATAATAGGATAGTTATCGATAAACTTCTTTAAAATTATAAAAAAAAAAAATTAACTATATAAATAAACTTAATAAATTAGAAATTTGAATGGTAGGTCAAAATTAACTCAACACTTACAATATAAATTATTTCAATGGGTAAAGCATACTGATGATTAGGTGATCACACCGAAATACCATTGCTTTAAAAGCTATACTCAAGTGGATAGAGATTTTCTTTCCTTGTTTCCCATTGAACCACCATTTTTAAATGTCCATGTTGCCGTGGTTTTGAGTAAAAATTTAGGTCCTCAAGAGAAAAAATGTCACACATATATGACAAGATTAATAAATAACTCCTTTCCGTACTTATTATTATCAATATACATAATATACTCGTGGTAATTTTATAGTGAGGTCTAACACAATATAGAGGTAGACCCTACTCTTTGGGAATAGATAGTAATAGATCTCAATTGAGAAATAATAAGTAACTCCATTATTGCACTTCTCATATAATTTTACTTCTAAACACAATCTAGTCATTTAAATGACAGTCATCACAATACATAAAATGCAAATGGATAAGACAATTAATGTTAGAATTGAGATGTAATTGAAGTCGTTGCATGGCTAAACCTACACTATAAAACTCCTATGTGACCACTAATATTTTCTATTGAAACAATTAAAGTCTATTATAAAAAATCCTAATTTGATCAGGGAAAGAAATTGTAATGGCAGTGAAAGGAAAGTTTCCTTTAATTTAGCTTTTGTAATATTGTAACATTTTAATCTAATCAAAGTGTGACAAAAAAAATATAAATGAAAGTTGAATTTTTTGTTGTTAGGCAACTTCTCTAATGAACAATGAAAACACGTTGAAACAGGGTCCTGAAAATAGAAGAATAATATTGAATCTTTAGGTTTGGATTACCAAATTACATTTGTAAATATTGTGTTACTAATTTTCTTATCGAGACTTTACAATCGTCATATATGAATGTATCATGCATAGCAAGACCCGTGCAAAAAGAAGTGCAGGTTCCCTTGCCTACTTCAAGGAGGATGCAAATCTATTCTGATTCTTGGCCTGTGCACATTGAAAGTGATTTGATACTCCTGTTGACAAGTATGTTTTCTTTTCTCACTCTATTACTTTAACACTATATTTTTCATATGCAAGCTATTATTTTCAATTTCTTATTCATATTAAATGGAATCTCTTTTATATGATCAATTTGACTTTCATACAAGTAAATGATCTTAAAAATTTACCTAAATTGTAAAATGGTATTGATCAACTAGAAGAAAACTCTTTTTAACTTAAATAACGAATTTGAAAATACTTGCATACGCAAAACATAATATTAAGAAAATAAGCCATGAAAAAAATATGTTTGCCCAAATGAATCTCAAGACACTTCATGTGTATTAGCTTAATACAACATGGTACTTTTTCATTCCTCAGAGAATCATGAATCTCAATATTTTTCGTTCTCTTGATATATCCGATAATTAGATCACAATTACTAAATTTGTATTGATCCATGGACAAATGTTAAAGATTTTTTATAAATTTTAGCTGTAGTCATGTACCATCGAAATTAATAATCATCAATATATTCAAATTGTTTATTTCATTAGTGAAACAATCTTTCCTCCTGTTTTCTCAAATTTAAAACCGGAGTAAACTTAGTTCAATAGTAAAGGAAAATCTTTTATTGTTCGTTAAGTATAAAGACCATCTATCAATACAAATATCAGAAAAGAACATATATTTTTCTGTTTCGTAAAAAAAATCATAAAAACAAGTACGATAATAACATTCTAAATGACTCAGAGATAAAAAAATAATATAATATGTAATTGTTTTAATAGGTAAAAGCACACTAATGGTTAAGTGATTACACCAAAATGCATGTTTAAAGAAGCTATACTCGGAGGTGGATGTGTAGACTAATTTACTTGTTCAATTAAACCAACCAATTTTCAAATGTATATATCGCAGGTTCTTTGAGAATGAAATTGAGGTCGTAAGAACAAAATGTTACACATATATGACAATAATTAATAAAGGCATAATATATATATTGAATCCTAAACTTGACTTCAATTTTACCGTGATCTCAAACTTTCATAATGCACAAACAGACACTTTAACTATCCAACTTTTAAATAAATAAACGCATGATTCCTACATGACACAATACACGTATGACACCACATATGGCAAAAAATGACATGTAGGTTGACATGTAAGACATGTGGAGTCTGTTTTTGGTTTTCAAACTTTAATACATTTTTAAGTGTCTACTTGTGCACATCCAAAGTTGAAGGACATAATATGATTCAAAGGAATTAAAGGCTATTTATGTATTATGCCATTAATAAATATGTCCATTAATACTTAGTATGATACACAATACATTCAGTATGATTTTAAAAGTGAAGTCTAACAGAATATAAGTACTATAGACCACTTACTTCTTCAGAAACATACAATAAGTAGCAAAAAAGTCCAATAGATCTCAATTGAGAATTAATAATAATGTATTAGAAAGATAGGTAGATAGTCCAATAGATCTCAATTGAAAAAATATATTGGCTTATTCCATCGTGTGAAATGTAACTTCTAAAACAACAATCTAGTCATTATATGAAAAACTTCACAATACATACTATGAAAAGCATCACAATACATAAAATGCAATTGGATAAGAAAAATTAATGTTGTAATTGAGATGTAGTTGAAAGGTATTACATGCTAAATACACTATTGAAAAAAAAAACAAATTTCACTTTGATTAGTGAAGAAAGGAAACAATAACGCTTTCATGTGGAAAAATTAGGATGCTTTTCACTATTGAGTAATTTTTTTCTCACATGCATTTTTTGATTAGCTACTTTTATGGACATCAAAAGAAATAATTAGGGATCTTCTCACTATTTAGTAATGATTTACTTTTCGCATGCATAATTTAAATGGAAAACCAGTGAGCATGCCAACTGATATTTATGTAGGAAATATGGAATGAAAATAGTATCTTTAGAGAATGCTCAAGTTTATTATGGGCTACTTAAGACCACTTTAGATGATTACAATCATCAACTATATCACTTTTTGTTCTACTCAAAATAGAAAACAAAAAGTCTTTCACAAATAACTAAATACATGTATCACAATTTACTATATCCTGTAATAATGAAATTCTAAAGAGACTTGTTTGAAAACTAGAGACAGTTGTGAAGACTAAATATTGATGCATTAATTTCGACACTTCCCCTTAAATGCATTTGTCTGATAACGTCCACATGTGTTCTCGAAATAGCAAAAAAAATTTAGAAAGTTGCTTTGGTGAAGATGTCAGAAATTTTGTTTCTCCTGTCTGACCATAATGCAGGAATTTCGCCTTCTCAGTTGCTTCTCGGATAATGAACTGTATGGAATTCATCTTTTGATCTTCATGGCTGACTGGATTCATTGCAACTGCAATTTTTTATTTGTTATCACAAACCAAAAATTCCTCCTCTTTTTTTTTTTCACCAATGTCTTGCAAATATTCTCCTAAGCCAATAGCTTGGGAAGTATCCTTGGATGCTGAAACATATTCTGTTTCGACAGTGGATTGAGCAACAACACTTTGTTTTTTTTGTAACACGACAAATATTGGATCCAAATAAGAAAGCATAACCAGAAGTACTCTCTTCATGTCATCTATACTTCAACCGATCATTATCAGAATACAATTAAGTTCAAATCAAAAGGAATCCACAAAATTGTACATTATCTCATAATTCCTTGTTCCTTAACAGGTAGCGTAGAACACGCTTTGCAGCTCTAAAATGCACTTTGCTTGGTTTTTGCATGAATCTGGATAATAAACTAGCAGCAAACCTATCCCTAGTCCTTTTTGAAGTAAATATAATCAAACTTGCCAATCAGCTCCTACAAAGTGGAGCTATAACTATCTGTTATCCATCATCTTTTCTCAACATCTCAGTTTCTACTAATGGTATGGCTCAGACCTGCATCCATCCTTTTGAATTTTTGAAGCATCTTTTTAGTATGCCACTTCTTTTGATAAAGAAATTCCTTCTTTCACTTGAAACTTCGATGCCCAAAAAAAGGCTATAATTAGCAACCCCAGATCACTCATTTCATAAGCTTGCATCATTCTTGCTTGAAATTTTGCATCATCTTTACATCATTTCCTGTAAAGATCAAATCATCAATATTGAGACAAAAAATGATACATGCTGCCAGTCTTTCTTCACATACAAAGTGGCTTCACGTCTTATTTTCCGAAATTATTTCAGACAGTATTATCATTTCATTGTACCAGACGGCTTGGAGTGCTTGTTTCCATCCCGTAACAGACTTCTTTAGCATGTACACCTTCCTCTTCTCCCCCTTGAACAAAATACTCCTTGTTGTTTCTACAACGTAAATCTCTCACAATTTTCATCAGAAATTCATATTTAACATCAATTGAAATAAGTCTTCTCATTTTTCTTTTGTGCAGAACATAATTATAGTTCTAATTGGCCTCAAGACGACACTGGAGAGAAAGTTCCATAAAAATACTACACTACTAATTTTTGCGTGAACCTCTAGCAACTAAACCTTGCTTTGTGATTTTGAATATTTTCCCTTCCTGATTGAGTTTGATTTTGGGGTAATCCATTTTAGACTTACACTTTCTCTTTCTTTGGGTAGAGCCACATTCTTCCCAGTATTATTTTTTTCATCATCCGAATTTCTCTTCACATGATTTCTTCAAACATCATTTTTTATTGCTTTGCTTTCTTCATGAATTTCTGGCTCAACCCCGGCAAATTTACATATTTGATAAATGTCACCCAATATGTTTTGTCATCTTTAAGGCGGTTAGCCTATCCATCTGAATTTGGGATTGCCTCCCCCTTTGGAGACATCTTCACATTTTCTCTTCCTCTTCTTTGGGGATTTGAGATATTATAGCATATCTCTATTTCTTATCCTCCCATTCATTTTTTTTTTCATCAAAAATACATCTCTACTAGAACAGTGTTAGTTTTTGGAATCAAAAAGCTTATATCCTTTTGTCACATGACGATAACCAAGAAGAATACTTTTTTGACTTTTTCCATCAAATTTGTCTTTTTCTCTCAGCATGTGCATGAGCATAACCAATACACCCAAAAATTTAAAATGACTACAGAAGGTTTATTCACTCAAGGCTTCACTGGTGTCTAGTCCTGTAGTGTCTTCTTGGACCCGTTCAGGATGTGATTTGTTGTATCCACTGCTCTACCCCCAAAAAAAATTGGCACCTTTTTCGCATATATCAATAGTTCGGACCATTTTCATAATTGTTCTATTCTGCTTTCAGATACACCATTTTGTTAGAATTATACCCAGATTGAAGTTTCCTTCTAAACACCTTCATTTTTGCAATAGTTCTTAAGATTCTCGACTTGTTTATCATTCAACCTCCTTCGATAACTCTATGGTATTGATCGCTGTTTCAAACATGTTTTCTTCTTCTCACCAAGGCTTTAAAAAAAAAATTTCTTAAATGTAGCAATGCTTCTGACTTTTCTTCAATAATAAACCCAATTCATGCTTGAGAATCACAATACAGATTAGAAAATAACTTTGACACCAGAAGATCAGTCTTCATTGTCCCGCAATGTCGGTATGGATTAGCTCAAAAGAACACTTGCTCTTCAAGACACCCTTTTTGAAAAAGACTTCCTATGTTGCTTTCCCATTACACAACTTTCACATGGATCCACCTCAGTATGTATCTTAGGAAGACCTTGCACCATGTCATTTTTCTTGAGATACTTCAAACCATGAAAATTCAAGTGACAAAATCTTTTGTGCCAAAGCCATGAATCATCTACAAATTCATTTTTAATGCATTGTAATGAAATTGCAAAGGGAATTTTCTTTTTATCTTCTTTACTTCAATAATGACTTGATTTTGACTCAATGTTATCATAATCCTACAATAATTTCTCTAAACATAAGAGAATAAAACTTTTCCTTCCATGAGTTTATCAACACTAAGCAAATTTCTTCCTATCGTAAATAAGAACATCATGAATTTGCTTACATTCCTTTTATTTTGATCGAAATCCTATATTTTACCTTTCGCATCACTAGGCGTGCCATTTCCATCTCACTTTTTAGTAGTGATTTCCATGATTATTGAGAGGAAACCTTTTTCATCTTTCAAGTAAACAAAGTGATTACTAAAAACCACTATCAACATACCATTCATTGCTTTGTTTTGTGAATGTATCAGATTTAGAAGCAAAGAAAAGGTTTTCTTTTCTTCCCTTTCTTTTCCCTTTCTTTTTCCTCTTTGTTTTTCACAAAAAATCTTTGCTCCCGTTGCTTGTGCTAGCAATCCTTTTTCAATGTGGCCAAACTTTTTCAAAAATTACATTGGGCTTGCCTTTGGGCCAATATTTTTATGTAGTGTGATTATCTTTTTGCAAACTTTACAATAAAGATATTTTTTTCACTTTTTCTTCAATCCTTCTGGGAAGAACCATCACGTTCCTGCTTCTTTTTTGGCTTGTAATTCTTTTTCTTTTATTTTTGAGAAATTTTTGAATTCTCATTTGTTGACTGAACGCCGTCTCTCTTGGTTGACTTCAACGAAAAATCTTCGTGGTTTCGGGTCACGAAATGATCCAACTAGCTTCTTTGATGGAAAGCTTAGAAGATCTTGTCTCGCCTCAGTGGATAACAACAATGTATCATACTTTTTCTATGACACTAATTAGAATCTTTTCCGCAACTTGTTGGTCAGAAATTGTATCAGCATGATTTATAATTTTATTAACAATATTCATTACTTTTGTGCAATATTTATCAATTTTTTCGGATTCTATCATCTTTAAATTTTGAAACTCTCGACTAAGATTTCGAAGATTTATAGTGCGTACCTTTCGACACCATACACCTCAGCGTTTAGAGAATTCCAAGCTTCCTTTGCAGTCTCACAAGTAGCAATTTTTGTAAATTATGCTCTTGAGACTCCCATTTGGATTTTGCTTAAGGCTTTTGCATCTTGATGATAGTTAGCCTCAATATTTTTAATTTCTTCTAGTGTAAGATCACCATCGTTGTCTAGCTCTTAAAATCCATTTTCAAAATTAGTCCACAAGCCTTCAGCTTTCAAATGTGTTCTCATTCTTATCTTCCAGCATTCAAAATCAGTTCCATCAAAAAATGGAGTAAGAACAATTGAAGAATCAACACATTCATTTTTTTTTTGATGCCTATTTTTTTTCGTGCACCTAACATCATTAATAATGAACACCTGCTCTATTACCAACTTTTGTAGGAAATAATGGAGGGAAAAAGTACTTTAGCGAATGCCTCAAGTTTATTATAGGCTACTTAAGACCACTTGAGATGATTTACAATCATCAACTCCCTCATTCTTATTTATACTACTCACAATAGAAAGGGAGTTTTTTTTTTACAAATAACTAAAAAACATGTATCCCAAATTTACTAGATCCCCATACTCGAATTCCTGACGAGAATTCTTGGAAAACTAAGAGACAATTAAGAAGACATAACTTTGATGCATTAATTCCAACAATTTCTTGTAGTAAACTTCTAGTTTATCATTGCATGCTATTGCATCATCATGCTTATATTTGTATACAACAAAAAAGATAAAGGCGAATAACCTTTTATGTAAATATTCATAACTTACTTTGACTGTAGTAATCTGAAGACATTTAATATTTCATTAAATTTACATATCTCAATATAATATGTCTTTCAGTTCCTCTGTAACTTAAAAATTTTCTTTTGACACTTACTACAATCTCAATATTATGAGCTAATTACATTTCTCGATAGTAACAAATAAATTTTTTTGAAAATCTTAATTAAATTTGTGTACTGCCAGAAATTTCACAACGCCATTCTTATGGTGACCATCTCCTTCAAGAAGAAAATTAATATAATTGTTTATGGTTTAAATTATTTTAGGTTTTTGGCCAAAAACGAATGCTTTATAACTATACCTCAACTTTAACTAACATCCTTAAGTATTTATTCTTGCAAAACACATATTCTTCGAGTATTGTAGAACAATTTTCATGGTTAAGATATCATAAAAAGCTAAGGACTCCTACACAAAAACATGAGGAGTTCACGTGACTATCAACAAAAGTTTTCCTGCATAATTTCATTATATGCTATAAGAAGTTCTTAAAAAATAATTAAAATCTTAGACACTATTGCTTAGTGAAACAAAAAATGTTTGGAAGGTGTGAGCATACATGATCTACTCTTTTTGTTATTTAGTAATGGAACGAAGGTGGACCTTAATTATCTTTACCTTTTTCATAGTCAAAGTGTATTTAGATCAATAGATTTTTGGATCAATCTAATACACAAGTGATCAAAATATTGATTATGTCTTTTATTTGAGTTTCATTCTACATTATTAGAAAAGGAAGTCTCCAACAAATGTAGCTTCTAGCATATTCGATTAAGAAGAAACATATTTCTGCTAATATATTCAATTAAGATGAAACACATTTCAACTAACAATATCTTTAATATCAAATTAATCCTAAACTCAATATCAAGTTCACGATAGTATTTTTATGTATCTAATAATAATAATTATGAGGAATGAATTGATTTTTTTGGGATCTTTTATTTTCTAATTAATCAGTAAATGATAAAATTGTTTTACTTTTAATCCTGAAGGTATATTTTCCTGCTAAGAAGATACTTTAAGGATTTCGTTTATGTTTGAGTATATTGAACGATGATTTTGCCAAAACATGCTAGCTAATTCTTAAACTATTGACAAATTAGTGTTGCCCACAATAACATTTATTTGGTCATGACCAAACCTTTATAGAAAATAATTTTGTTTTGTCCTCCAATATTCATATAAAATTACACATTATTTGGTCCTCGCAAAGTCAATATGACCAACATTAATATTTATGTCAAAATATTTCCTTTTCACTCTCAAACCTCGTGGAGGTGAATTGTGAAATTATCTAATAATAAGGACCATCTTTCTGGTCCGAGAAACAGTCACAATATTTTCCGAGAAATGGGGAGCAATAACCATTTGTATATGAACTTATTGTCATGCTCTGACATTATCAAATTTATGTGACTCATCTCGACATCACTTTAAGAGGTCCAATGTACCAAATGTACTATCGTTTTGTATTCCTTTATTTTGATGGAGAACCTACAAATCTTTTCAAATAGTGTTCATCAACAACAATCTGCACAATATCTTTTCATACTTCTTTGATGGATAAAAATTACCTTCACATTTGAAGGACCATCTTAAGAATCCATAATGTTCTTCCTTTTAATTACAACAATTTTACAACACTCATAATATATTATTCAACTACTTGTCATTTTCCATACATATTATGTATGTATTGCTACAACAATTACATAAAAGAATGGAGTAAATTAATTGCAAAAATTTTATGACATTCAGTAAAAAAGTATACAACTTTATGTTACTCATCATTATCATCACCATAGTACATTAGGACTAGAACTTAATGTTTTACCCATATGAAGACACAAAAGCACCAAACCCAATTCGAAATGCACCATTGCTGAGAGTTAGTTAAGTTAGTAAAATTTGTTGAGTGAAGGAACATTTATCTAAGCGAAGAAAGCGATAATATCTTTTGGCCTCATCCACCGAGCCCCCCCCCCCCCCCCAAAAAAAAAATGATTTTGAAAAGTATTTCAAAGCTAAGTTTTTAAAATGTTTGTTTACGCACTCTCCCAATTATCTATTTTAAACCCAACCCCACGCTTATACTAAAGAACTATACTAGTCAATCCCTATCATGTCTTCTCCTATTTAGCACAACACTTCCCCACTTTTCCGCCTCCAAAATAATGATGCAAATTCAAAAGAACCAAAGATGATTTCAATCTGATTTTTCAAGCTTAGTGTTCTCTTTGCAAAACAAAATTCCAAATTGTGTTTTTCTTAATCAAAAGGATTCATTTTCCTCATCATATTGGATCAATATTCAGAAATACACCCCAAATCCATTTTCTAATATCATATATCAAGCACAAACACGTGAATTATCAATATTGATATCCGATTCTTAGAAAACATCCAAACTCTAAGTTCAGAATGATACTGCAAGAACACTGCCATTGACTGACATAAAAACAAAAAAAAACATATGTTCAATTGCCGAATCGATCCCAGAAAAGATCGCCGCAATGAATCTCACAGAGTTTCACTTAGTGTCGACGGTTGGAAAAATGTAAAGAAGGGTAGCATTTACGGCAGTGCCGAAGGGTAATTCTTAAATCATAGACGCCGATCTTCCACGTACTTCTCACGCCCCGAGCCTACACCTAGACATTTCCAAAACTCGAGAACTTTTTCTATTCCACAAGCGAAACGTTGGCCTAACTCATTACTTAACGGAAGACTTACGCAATTGTCGATCAAGACCGACGTGATTGGCACCCACACTAACCCTATGTTGGGAGAACAATTACTATAATCCAACTAAGCAATTTAACAAGAAACTAAGCATTTAAAATAGTAAAATATTGATTTCCCGTAAACTCCGAAAGCTTAAACAAACAAATAAACATAACTATTGCGGAAATCCACCCTTAGAACTTGAAAGTCAATGTACAAAACTTATACATGACAAGTCGAAAGAAAATGGGTGGCACAGCCCAAAACTAACATATATTATGAAGTCTATTATAAATCTGAATATCCGAAAGACTGACGAAAAATAGAAGATCCATAAACTAGAAACTGTCTCACACCTTACCTCCGTCGCATCAATAAGATGTACTGAGTCGGTTAGTAGCATGCCTGAAGATGCCGTTACTCAACAAAGAAAACATAATTGCATTATCAAATACACAAACCACTGTATTGTAAGATCACAGGCACTCCCATTACGCACACTACCAAAACGAAAAATTAAAACATAGTAAACACGTATTAACAATTTATCAAAGATTAGTTTCTCATTTTAGAAAAACAATACATTGCTCATCCAATAGACAGGTAACAAGAATGTAACATCATAGTGGTCCTCTCCATTGAACTCATAACCCAACATTCGTGTGTTGGAACGTAACCTCAATCAAATATATATGTGGTTTTGAACGTGACATCTGATCCAATATATGTGTCGAGACGTGACACACGATTCCATCAGTAAACCCATTCACAACCACATCATCATGAACAATACTCAATGTCCAATACAGTAAGTCACATGTTCATGGGCAGTATGTTCGCAGATAATCATTTCATTAGATTGATTACATCTCTCTTCACATACATGCACTCATATATAAGCAATTATTCCAGCATATATCACACAACAGGAAATAAATCATATCTTGATTACTGCCTAGACACTTGAGTTTCTTTCTTTCGGCTTAGCCTTTCAACTTTTTCTTGGTCTATAAACAATAATTTAACTCAAGGATCAATAATAAGATCTAAGTTACAAGAATATAACAAACTCACTCACCCAAAACCAATCCCATGATGTTAACTTCACTACTAGGGCTTTTCCCCCCCCACCATCACCTTATGCCAAACTCTCTCCCAATGATCATTACCTAAGCTATTAGTTTCTAGAAATCAATACGAATTAGGTGAGTAATTTTTACTTTCGCATTAGAAATCAAGTAAAAACTGTTAAGAAGTGCTCTGGGCCATCTCGTAACACTTAAGAATGAAGTTATATAGAAAATAACAAAATTGATGTTTTTCCCCAACTTATTTCATACTATTATGCCACAACGATCCAGCCCTGGCAGAACTAACCTCGCCCTGACGGCTTGCACGAAGACAAAAGCTCAAAATTTGAGTTTCAAGCTCTTATTTCACAACACACTTTCAATCTAGGATATTCTAAAATTATATTTTTCACGCCAAGATCAATTTCGGGAGTTCTACTCACCCAACTTCGATTTTGTAAAGCTATATAGGCTTCTTAACGTCTTGAATATCCACTTATGTGATAAAATTATTTATTATATTCCCCATGCATTACCAAATTTACCTGGACTTCACATGACTCAGATTTCATCTCAATCTGGCCAACTCCAGAAATTTTCAAGTCACTACTCAAAAATTCTCTGTCCCAAAATTCTTCCCCATTGGCTTTTCCATAACGATTAAAGCATGTCATTACATCAACTAAAATAGAAATATCAAATGCAAACTCAACTTATAAAGACACCATTTATGAAATAGTTTAACTTAGTATACTCTGAAATACTCAAAACGTAATTGTTCAACTTATGTCTTTAGAATAGTACAAAAGAGATGGGAAAACACTCGCCAACAACTAATGTCTGTGAAGCCTCTAATAACAATGATGAAAGTCGGTACCAGACCCACGACATCTTAACTAACTGGAAAATAAATATTGAACCCTCCAAAAATAAAGAGACTCACCAAAGCTAATTGGTACTGTAATTGATATCAATGGAGCGCATGTTGATGACCTTTTTTACTTGGATTTGCATCATGAAAATATGTAGGCCAAATAAAATTCAATTACATTGAAAGTACGAGCATGCAAGAGAATTTTGAAAATAAACACTAGCTTGAATTGATAAAAAAGGAAAATATACTCACCTTGTCTCAACTCAACTAAAAGTCATCCCCTTTTTTTACTATGAGATTTTAAAAGTACGATGTCTAATTAGATGACTTTTTTCTATAAAACTAAGATGTGCCTGTTATGATTTTTGATAATCCTATTACTTTTTACTTAATACTTTACTAAATTAATTTTGTCTAAATTGTTAGTTTACATTTTTGAGTCATTAGTTATAATTAAGTTAACTATTTTGTCTTGTTAAAATTAAGAAGCTCGTTAATTAACCAACGCCAATTCAATTTATTTAAATTTTAGCTGAATTTAATAATCAACTCAATTTGGTTAAATTTTGAAATTCATTTGGCCACGATTACAATCCATTGGTCAAATACTTAGCTCAAGATCTAATCCTTCTTTCAACCCATTGTGAAACCAATTTTGAGCACTTATCCTAAAATTTTCAGACGGCCCACTCCCTCTCCAGAAATCAGTAATGTAGATCCCTCCCTATTCCAATTTCATCACCAGCCCACCACTTTTTTCCTTTACTATGTCATTTTAAGGTGTATGAATATCTACAAATCATGGTTCATCTCTACCTATTCTTGTTTTTCTAGTGGAAATGTTTGATCGTTCTTGTTGATATGGAAGTGGTATCGAATTTGAGATGTGTTGCAATATGAAAATATACACCGTGTAATTGCTCAAAGCATGCCTACATATCCCTTGTCCATGTTGCTATCCGTTAGTTTATTTTATTTGGTTTTCGTCACTATTTAAATATTACTTTATAGGCTTTAGATGTTTACTTTCCTTAGCTCTTTGTTATCATTAAGTGTAAGTTGATATATATAGTTCATTCAGGTTTGTTTCAATCATCTTTTTATTGTGATTTAATATTGTTTATGGTTTCATCTTGATCTAAAATACCTGATTCATTTTGTTTCTAAATCAAAGTTATGGTCTCATTTGTTTTTAATTGATTCATATGGCAATATGCTTCTTTCCTTTCTTGTATGAATCCTTTCCGATTCCATAATGGAGTTCTTCCCTTTGCATTCCGGAATCGAGCCATAGAGGCTCAAACCTCTTTTTGTCACAGAGTCAGCCAAATCATGGGTGTACAGGAAATAGTGTAAAATTCTAGGGGTTGAAAATTGAATTTCAGATTTCAAAAAAGCTCAAAAGATAGTTATATACGTGAAGTATACATTCTATATACATGAACCCTAAACCCTAAACCCTAAACCCTAAACCCTAAACCTAAACCCTAAACCCTAAACCTACACTCCTAAACCCAATTTGGGTGGAAAGCAAATTAATTAAATAATTTCAATAAAGATGATGGAAGATTGATATTTTTATTTATAGGGAAACCCTCTATTTATACACAACAATCTTACATCTTTGGGCAACTATGGCCCGACACTTACTTTACCTGCCTTTCATATTCGGATTCGTTGCCGACACGCAAACAACAAAACTTAGTGTCCGTCGTTAGTATTGGCCGACACACTTACTATTGTACTTACAACTTTTATACAAGTTTTTGTCTTTTTACAGCCGCCGCATTAACGGACAAAACTACTTTATACACATGGATGAATTCATCCGCACAAAAACCGATAAAAAATAAGATAAAAATTTTACAGATCACATATAATTTATTTTTTTTACTTTTTTTTATCTTATTTCTAGCTGTACTTCCTGGTATGTAGTTTTCTTCTCCTTCACACTTTGAACATAGGTGATCCGGGTATTGTTTGGGGGGGGGGGGGGGGGTCCACTTATTTACAATATCTTGTCATTAGTTAGAAGAAATGAAGTTCTTCCGTATAACTCTTGTTGTATGCTCGTTTTTCTTCTGGTGCTGAGTAGACTCGTATATCCACTTCTTAATTCCCCCCTTTCCATATCTGCTCACGTATATCTCTGCAGTTTGAATAAATAATTCCTGATCTCGTTGTATATTCCATTACATTTTTCATTTAAATAATTATTGTTATCTCGTTTAAATATGGGTAGCTATTCCGATAGTTCGTTTGTTTTTGTCATAGAATTCCGAAATATATGCCCAAAATTCTGGACTATCTACTTTCTGGTCTCTTCCTGGGTATCTATTTTTCAGGGATTATCATTTCCTTGTTAATCCAATTTTAATACTTGGATTGTTAGTTGACTTCGTCATATAATATTCTGGTTTGTAGCTGCATAGAACTTTATATAGAAAAAAGTTACCTTTGGTATTCTCTTATATTGTAAAAATGCTTTATATATTCCGTATCTTGATATCTCATCTCCTGTCACTGTATTACGTGCTAACAACCAGAGTTGTAGGCAAGTTGCTATTAGATTTGGATTAGTTTCCTGGCTGTGCAATAGCTTAATTATCTTCCCAATCCCCCCTATAACTATTGGGT
Organism: Solanum habrochaites; assembly: GCA_027704765.1. NCBI lineage: Eukaryota > Viridiplantae > Streptophyta > Magnoliopsida > Solanales > Solanaceae > Solanum > Solanum habrochaites. The sequence continues at coordinate 56,498,158 of JAKWJA010002498.1, forward strand.
TTATATAGTCTTCTTCGGATTTTTGGTATTTTTAGCTCGGGGGTTTTGGATAAAAGGTTTGTACTTTGTATATATTTTTTTTCGATATATGTCCTGGAGATGTAATTTGTATGTTTTGCTTCGGGATTCTAGGCTAGAGTTGTAGGTACTTGTCTGTGGGGTAACATATTATATCTTTTTGAGTATTTTGAGGAGTATATGGTTTTGGAAAATATCTGTTCAATTTGTATTGTATATTTTATCTTAGTCCTCCTCTTTTTTGTGTTGTAGATTGTGTCCCGCGTAAGGTGCGGTTTTACTCTGGCATTTGAACAACTGTATGGGTTTTTTGGAGTTTTTCCATCGTCTCCTTGTAGCTCCGCACTGTTTTTGGTCATGCCCGCTGACCTAGCTCCGCATTTTTAAGTCCATGCTGCTGACTGTTAGCTTTCAGATTCTGCACTTCTGTTTCTATCTTTTCTACTTTTTGGCAATAGAGTTGTCATCATGCCAATAATCTTTTATCATATCTCTTTTCTTGAGAGGTAGTCCTGGCATAAGAATTTTTCATCTGTTTTATGATCTCGATTGTAAATGTAAAATTTCATATGTTTAATATTAATCTTCTTATTTCTTTTGTTGTGACTGAATCATCTCATCTATCTTTTTGGTTATCGCACTCTTTTACCCTGTTGTGTCTGTCCTTACACTAAATTTATTGTAAACAATATATGGTTCGAATGCTAATAAAATTTTATATAATGCAAATAATCTTTTCTATTATGTTCCCGTTTTCTTGTGATCGGTATATGAATCCTGAGTAATACTGCAATGAATGTTCTACTTTCTTTATTATATTATATTATAATACTCCTCCATACTTGGTCCTTGAATCATGTTGCGACTAGATAAGTGAAGGTTTTACTTTCATCATGGAAATATAATTTTGGTAATTTTTTGCATAATTTTTTGATTCTTTTTAATCGTCTTTATCTTTGTTGTCGAAATTAATATTCAACATCTTTTTTAAGTTTTTAATATAGGGGTTTTAAATGTTTCTGCTATTTCGGTAATATATTCCTCTTACTCTTCGTTACTAATCCTCAAAATTATTGTAATTTCTTCTTTGTATCTATATTTTCATCAAGGTGATTATTTTTTTTGTAGCTATATGAGTTTGCATTTTTATTTCGTTTTTATCTATTGGATTCCTAAACTTCTATTGTGGTTTAATTATTTCTGGCTATACTTTTGCTTTAAGCTAAGACCTGAATTTTTTTATTATGTGTATAAATTTTTTCTAATAATCTTATCTGTTCTTCTTGTGTTCTAGATATAATAATATATCATCCTATGTCTACTATGCATTTTTTCCAATTGGTTCAAATAGTTTATCCAAAGTGCTGATATCTAACCTGGTGCAGTTTTATATCAAAAGGTAATACATTCCATTTAAAGAACCTTGCGGTACTGTGATGCTGTTAAATGTTTTGGATTCCCTCTTCTCGCCTTAGTTGGTAAAATTCCTGATTTACAATCAAATTGCTAAAATATGTTTGTATCCGTGTATTTGTCTTATTCATTAAGTATTTTATTAGGTATTGGGTAGTTATATGTTTTAGTTTTGGCGTTTAGATTTCTGGAGTCTATAACATTCTTACTCTTACCCTCTTTTTTGTTAACTATGTTTTTATAACTAGAAGTGCCGGTAATTGTAATGTTTACTATTACTTTCTTGTTATAATTTTTTCTATAATTCATTTATGTTATTTTAAATTCTTGTAGAATCATCAAAGTTGTTTTTAAATGGTTTTTTTGTGTTATTATACTGTGTTTCATCTATTTTTCATTCAATTGTTAACTTTTGTTTTATGTTTTTCCCATCTTGTATGGGTCATCATTATACAATTGTTCTAATTGTTCTTAATTATATTACTTTTGTCTATATAACTATGATAATTTCTATTGGTGTTTTTGTTCTTTATCATCTATATTTTCATTTCTGTTTATTTTTTCACTGCCTTTTATCCATTCTATCGCTTTTCTTTGTTTCTTTTTGTACTCTTTTGCTCCTATCCTTGTTTTCACAAGGTGTAGTCAACCACCAGTTGTGTTTTTGGTGTTATTATATGGGGAAAATCTTTCTAGAATGGCATTTCTATGCATATTTTTGATTGTAAATTCAAAATATAAATTTCTTCTATTGTTAAGATGTTATCCCATATTTGTATCTTTATCTTTTTTGCTTTGTAATTTATCATACTTCCTTCATTATTAAATCCGTTACTACCATAGGTTTTGTATTTTTTCCCTTTTTCTTCTGGTATAGACAATTTATTTACATATGTTTGCTTCTGCCGCCTGTCTCGATCATAGGAGTATAATATTGGTGTGAGATCCTTTTATGATAATTTTTGCAAGTATATATATTGCATTGTTCATCTTGTCTTTTTATAACTTATCTTTTTAATTTGACATGTTATTGTTAATGGGTTCGTTTTAATATTGTAGGTCTAACCTCCTTCTAGCCATTTATTCTAACTGATGTTCTAGTTTCCTTGGTAAGTTTTCAAAAATTGGGTATTTTATGTATTCCTCCTATAATTATTTCTTTTTCTCTGTTGTTTCTTCTTCACGTGTATTTATTATTTCACGAGGTAGTCTATGGCATGTTGTGTCCTGTTTATTAATTTCTTTCTTCTCTAATTACTAGTTCCTTATATCTGTAGTCATACCTCCAAATTCACCTTCTTATTTTGGATCACAAACAGAAACGCCAAGATATAAAAATTATACAAAAAATAGAACAAATATAATATAAGCAACCAGAAGAATATATTAATAAGAAGTATACTTTATTAAGAGGTTGGAAGGAATAAATCTTTAGCAAATGAACAAGATGAGTACCCTATTTAATCGATGATGAGATACTTATAAGATATTACTACTTTATTACTAAAAGATTCTTAATACTGGAGATGAGAAAAGAAATTTATTCACAATTAATACATACGAGATAATAGAAATAACAACTCAATGTTGCCTGAGTCTAACTATACAAAGTGTAGAATATGAACTATTTATGAGATGGCGATTTATATTAGGATCTAGATATATTTGCAGATTAATGCAGATCAGAAAATTTGAATATGGCAAAGACAAGTAACGAACAAAGGATAAAATTTATTAAAAACCCAGAAAATTAAGCAAGCTTTTTAAAAATTTATATCAAAAATACAATGAACAAAAGTAAAGAAACAAAATAAAAAGAACCAAACATTGTATCAAAGCTCTAATCAATACAAATATGAAAAATCTGGAGCTAGCACAAATCTACAAAATCAGTATATATACTCTTAAGTTTATGAGTACTAATATTTTATTCCTGAAATCTCTTGTTACTTATAATTGATATTTATCATGTCCTTAATAATGATTTAAATATCTCTCGTCTAGTCACTACTACGCTTTATTCTTTGATTAGTTACCTAACAGCGCTCAACTCTGTTTACTTTCCCCTAACACCGGCCCTCTTTGCCTACCGGTTTTCAAACCTTATGAAAAATCTGGGAGCTACAATCTACAAAATCAGGTATATACCTTAAGTTTTTAGTAGCTAAATACCATTATTCTGAAAATCTCTTGTAATTAATAATTATTTCATCATGTCTTATATGTATAATACATCTTTAGAAAGTTTGCTATCGAAATATTCCTTCGAAAAAAGGATGCCAGAGTATGCCATCCTAAGGTTTGGAAACCGAGAAAGAAGGTCGTTTAGGGGAAGTAAACAAAGTTGAAGGCCTGTTGGGTAACTATCAGAACACAGCTATCGTACTTGACACGAGATGATTATTAAATCATTATTATTAATAATTAGTAAGTATAATTTATTAAGAGTCATGAAGGAATAAATCTTTAGCAAAAAGGAACAAGAATGAGTTACCTATTTAATTTATCGATGATGCATGATACGTATAAATATTCTACTTATGTACTAAAAGATCTTAATACTGATATGAAAGAAAGAAATTATCACAAATTAATAACATACGAGATAACTATAAATAACAACTCCTGGTTTTGACTGAGCAAACTATACAAAGTTAGAAGATGAACTATATATGAAATATGGACGATTTTATATGATGATCTAGATATATTGCAATTAATGGCAGGAATCAGAAAACTTGGAAATATGGCAAGAACGAAGTATAGAACATAGGATAAAATTTAGTAAAACCCGACAAATTAAAGCATCTTTAAAATTTTTATATAAAATATATAATGAACAAAAGTAAAGAAAACTAAAATAAAAAAGAAACCAAAATAGCATAAGAAATACGACAAATAGGAAAAGTTAAAAACCCTTATAGATGGAATATAAATTATTACAATTAACTAAACAGAGTAATAATGAAAAAGACCATTTAATAAATACCATTTCAATACATATATAAAATATGTATGTTATTTAAAAAAAAAAACAACGAACAAGAAATTTATAGACAACAACTGATAGAAAAAATAGAAGAAAAAGTCAGATTACAAAGAAAAAGATCGATTCATAGAAACTTTAAGCAAGGAGTCTGTAATAAATCATATTTATACAAAGAAAAACATAAATTTAGGTTAGAAATAGAAATGATCACCTTGAATACAAACTAACAACATGACATATCCATAACTTATAATGAACAAAGAGAAGTTGCGTAGGACGAAAAAACATATGAAAATCAATATGAGAATGATAATAAAAATAATATTTTCATTCAAATTTTAGGAAGAAGATATACAAAATAGGAAATAATTTTTATAGTTAATGTTAGAAAAAGAACAGCAAAACTCAGAAGATCGTTTACAGCTTGGTAAGGAATAACAAAAGAAATGAAGAATCACCAATTAAAATAAATAGAAAAATAAACAATAGAAGCCCCAAAACAAGAAGTCAACCTATGAATAAATAAAAAATACCATGGATAGAGAACTAGAAAGAGAATTGGCACGATTAAATACTATATGCAATAAACAATAATCAAAACAATAGCAAAAGAAAGAGAATTACAAATAAAATCAAACGAATGGAACAAAAACTACATGAAGATCTTGAACAAAAAACACATGAATGAACTGAACATAACTGTAAAGATGAAAATGAAAATGACCAAAAATCATAATAATGATATAAGTGCAACATAACCGAAATTTAGAAATGTAATAAACCTAAAGAAATTTAGAAATAACGTAAAAGATACAACTATTAGGCCCCAGTACACAGGAGTTTAAACAGATAATAGTCCAAGAAGTAAGTCCTAGAAATAGTCTAGAGGCCAATCCAGACCGGCACTACCACTTCTTACACAGAAAGTTTATCAACAATCAGATAGAGCTAATGCAACTCTGGCATCGTAGAATTAAATAAAAACTGGATACCGCACACCACCAAGTGAACATATATTTCTTGATTTGACTATTGTGTAACAGATATAAATAAAGCATATTATTATGGACAGAATATATCTAAACAATTAATAAGATAATACACTAAAAACAACATAAACACCAAGATTATAGAAAGAAAACATTGTAGTAGCAGTTTAAATTAGGATCGAAAACTATACCCAGTTTGTTTATAGTACTTGAAATGATAAAAAAAGGATGGGATCTCCTCAGCAACAAATATGAGATATAAGAAAATACGAATCATCAATAAGAGTGAATTTGAGTAATACTACAAGATTAAGAGAACAAAACAAAGAAACAATAATAAACAACAACTAATGACAAAATAGCTATATGTTAAAATTTGCTATTAGAACAATCCACTTGCACATTTAAGAATATTATTACAAATCAAATATAATCTTAATGAAGCAAAGAAAGTAAGACACAATATTTTACAAAATTCAGAACCATTTAGTACAAAGTAATTAAGATTGGAAAATTTAAGGACTTACATATCTTTTATGCTCTAGATAAATTCTTATCCCAATGGTTTACCACTATGTGGAAAGCCAAAGGAAAAATTTAAAATCGAAAAAGTAATTAAATAAAAATCTATCAGTTTGCAAAATAAGATGGCAACCACACTTGGATGCACCAAAACATAAACCCAAAGATATAAATTATACAAAAATAGAAACTCAAATATAAATAAAGCAACCAGAAAGAAGATATTACATAAAAATTACAAATAACAAAATGACCTTAGAGACCAACCGAAAAATATCCAATGTACATTGCCTACATGTGGAAAAAGGGCACATAGCTAAAAAGATTGTAAATTACCAAAAAACTTAAAACTTTAAAAAGAAAACAAATTGCAGAATTAATCATAGATGATGAAAAATATATGCAAATAGAACATGTAGATTATGAGTTAAGTGAAAATGGATTAGCATGTACAAGAGATCAGATATATTAAAACGAAGAAGAAAATATTACCCAGCTAGTTATAATAGACGTAAGAAATATAATGTCTAAAATGAAATAAAAATAAATAACTGAAGAAAATCATGAAAATGGAATTATCACACAAAAATTATATTTGACAATACAAATTTTTGAACAAATAAAAGGAAAAGAACCAGATTTTACGTGTTGCAAAGATACTTGAGGGATACCTTAAAATAAAAAACTGGTTAAAATACAAAGAGAAGTGGGGTAATATTATGTAGGTTAGTCAGAATTAAATGTTATAGACTGCAAATACACAAGCGGAAAGGCAATATAACCTTATAATAAGTGAAAGAGTTAACTAATTAAATGAAATAAAAGCACTAAAAAATAAAGAGCAGCTATAACATGACATTTAGAGCAACAGAAATATTAATAAAAGTAAAGCATGTTTAAGAGAAGGATAGGATACAACCATTGATTGAAATTATTTAGAGATGATTAGAATAAACATCTTAGAAAAAAAAGCGTAATTAGTGCAGTTAAATGGAAATCTAGTATATCAAAAATTTAAAGTTATATAAGTGCTAACTATACAGTAGCATAACATATACCAATATGATAAATATCACTAGTCTTATATTGAAAAGTCGGAACAATAAAATTAGCACCAGGAAGTAAAATATACAGAAGATGCAAAAATCTATTATATATTAACAACAAAACATAAAAATATGGGGCAAAAATAAAATTGATAATATAAAAATAAAAATAAAAATACATTGAAAGAATATACAGTAATAGATAATAATGACTATAGTTACAAGAAATTGACAATGAAGAAGATTTGAAATAGTAAAAGAAAGATTAACGTACTCTAGTATACCAAGTACAAAGAACCCCAATACAATACAAGAGCTACATCATCCAAGAATGAGTACAGAAAGACAAATACGGCTACCAAAGGAATTACTAGAGTAATAAACACCTAATCATTATTTTATAACAGGAATAAGGGATCAAAGGAATATAGAATCTTAATAAATACGGACAAAGAAGGAAATAATATAACAAGGATGAACTAGTATAGAAGAAGAAAATAATAAAAACAGGACACACATGCCTGGATACCTAGTAAATAATAAATACAAGTGAAGAAATAAACAGAACAGAAATAATAATAGGAGGAATACCATTAAAGAATACAATTAAAATATAACAACGAAACTAACACATCCATGTTTAGGAATAAAATGGCTAGAAGAGGTAGACCATAAATATCAAAAAACGAAACAATATTAACAATACCCTGTCAAAATAAAAAAGATAATTATAAAAAAAACAAGATGAACAATTGAAAATATATATACTGCAAAAAGTATATAGAAGGATATCACAAAAGATATTATACTCTATGATAGTACAGGGGCTAGAAGCAAACATCTGTAAAGATAATTGTCTACACAAAAGAAAAATGGGACAAAATTCAAAAAACACCTATGGTAGTAACCGGATTTAATATGAAGGGGGGAAAGGATGATAAAATACAAAGCAAAAAAAATATAAAGATACACATATGGGATAAAAATATTAACAATAGAAGAAATTTAAAATTTTTGAATTTATAACAAAAGATATGCATAATGAATGCCAGTTCTTGAAAGATTGTACCAACAATATAATAACCAAAAAAACATTGGTGGTTTACTAAACCTTGTGGAAACAGGTAGGAGCAAAAAGAGAAAAATAAACAAAAGAAAAGCTATCAGAATGGAATATAAAAGGCAGTGAAAAAAATAAACCAAGCCCCACCATGAAAAATAAGATAAAAGACAAGAAAACACAATTAGAAATTATCAATTTACCTATAGCACCCAAAGTATACAAAATTTAAAGATGAGAACAATTAAACACAATGTACATGATGACCCATTACAAGGTGGGAAAAAAAATAAAACCAAAAGAAAATTGAATAATAGATGAACCAGATAATTACCCTAAACAACAAATATTAAAATACAAACTTTTGCTGTCTACAAGAATTTAAAAATACACAAAATGAATTATTAGAAAAAAAAATTATATACAAGGAAAGTAAATAGTAAACAACAGCCCCGGCATTTCTAGTTATAAAAAAATAGTTAACAAAAAAGAGGTAAGAGTAGAATGATTATGACTATAGAAATCTAAACGCTCCATCAACTAAACACATATAACTTACCTAATACATAATAAAAGACTTAAAATAAGACAAAATACAAGGATAACTACTTTTTTGCAAAATTTGACTTGTAAATCAGGATTTTACTCAACTACAGGCTAGAAGAGGAATTCACCAAAACTGTTAAACAGCATTCACAGTACCGCAAGTTTCTATGAATGGAAGGGTAGTTTACCAGTTCGGATATAAAAATGCACCAGGTAGATATCAACACTTTATGGATATACTATTTTATAACCAATTGGAAAATTGCATAGTTACATAGAGATATATTATTATTATTTTAGAACACAAGAAGAAAATATAAGATTATAGAAAAATTTATACCACATAATAAAAAATTTCACGGTATTAGCTTAAAGCAAAAGTTAAAGCAGAAAGAATTAATTGAAAACCACAATATAGAATTTTTGGCAATTACACATAGTAAAAACGAACTAAAAATACAAACTCATTAGTACAAAAATAATCACCCTTGATTGAAAATAAGATACAAAGAAGAAATTACAATCTTTTTAGGATTAGTAAACCGCGTATTAAGCGAAATTATACCGAAACTAGCAGAACATTAAACCCATAGATAAAAAAATTAAAAAAGATTTGTTGATATTATTTCGACAACACAAAGATAAGAACATATAAAAGAATCAAAAAATGATGCCAAACACAATTACCAAAATTATATTTCACATGATGATTGAAAGTAAAACATTTCACTTATATAGTCGAAAACAGATTCAAGCGACCAACAGGTCTGGAGGGTATTAATTATAAATATAATAAAGAAAAAAGAAAAAAAAAAAAAAAAAAAAAGATAGAACATCATTTGCATACGCGGTATTATCAGGATCATACACGAAGCACAAGCAAAATTAGAATTAAATACGCCCTAGGAAACAGAATCTTATTTTCATATACAAAATGTTTATTAGCCATTCGAAACTATATATTGGTTTACAATAAAATTATTGTAAGGACAGAAACAACAGGTATAAAAATGGTGGATAATAAAAGTAGACGATTCAGTCACAACAAACGAAATAGAAGATTAATATTTAACATATTAAATTTTACATTTACAATCGAGATCATTAAAACTGATGAAGATCTTATTGCAGACTACCTCTCAAGAAAGAGATATGATGAAAGATCTATTGGCAATGATGACAAATCTATGCCAAAAAGTAGAAAAGATAAAAACAGAAGTGCAGAATTTGAAAGCTAACAGTCAGCATCATGACTATAAACATGCGGAGCTAGGTCAGCAGCATGACCAAAAACATGCGGAGCTACAAGGAGACGATGGGAAACTCCAAAAAACCCATAATAATGTTTGTTCAAATGCAGCTACAGCCAGCACATCTACAGCAGGACAATCTACAAAAAAGGAGGAGACTAAGATAAAATATACAGATACAAATATGAACAGATTATTTTCAAAACTATATACTCCTCAAAATACTCAAAAAGATATATTTGCTACCCCACAGACAAGTACCTACAAAGCTAGCCTAGAATCCCAGAAGCAAACATACAATTACATATCCAGGACCTATAACGAAAATATATACAAAGTTTAAACCTTTTTAAACCAAAACCGCATAGCTAAAAAGACCAAAAATCCCAATGAAGACTATATAACCCAATATTTACAGGGATATAATAAGCTAATTGCACAGCCAGGAACTAATCCAAATCTAATAGCAACTTGCTACCAATTAGCTTGTTAAGCACATTATATACAGTGACAGGAGATGAGATATCAAGATACCGGAACCTAATAAAGCAGTTTTACAATATAAGAGAATAACAAAAGGTAACTCTTTTCTATATTAAAGTTCATGGACGGCTACGGCCGAAAATATTATATGACGAAGTCAAACATACAATCCAATTATAAAAATGTATTAAACAAGGGGAAATGATAATCCCTGAAAAAATAGATACCCAGGAAGAGGATAAAGAAAGTAGATATCCGGAATTCTATGCAACCAAAAAGAACTATTGGAATAGCTACCATATTAAACGAGATAAACAACGATTATTTAAAACGAAAATGCAATACGGAATACTCAACAAAGATTCAGCCAATTATTATTCAAACTGCAGAGATTACGTGAGGCAGATATGGAAGAATTAAGACAGTGGATATTAAGTCTACTCAGACAAGAAACTATGCCTCAACAAAGCTATACGGAAGAAACTCATTTCTTCGAATTTAATGACAGATATTGTAAATTAATTGACAAAAATACCCGGATCACCTATGTTCAAGTGTGAGGAGAAGAAAAGACTACATACAAGAAGTACAGCTTAGGAAATTAAGATTTAAAAAAAAAGAACGAAAAAAAAAGGGAAAAAAGTAAATTATTATGATCGTAAAATTTTTATCTTATTTTTGATCGTTTTGTGTCGGCCTGAATATAAGCCATGTGTATAAAGTAGTTTGTTGTAATGCATCGGCTGTAAAAAACAAATTGTATAAAAATCGCTAAAAGTAAATAGTAAGTGTGTCGGCCAATAATAAAAGACAGGACACTAAGTTTTTGTTGTTATGTGGCGGCCGCAGTATGGAAAAGGGCCAAGGGTTAAAGTACAGTGTCGGCCATAATGGCAAAGATGTAAGATTGTTGTGATTAAATAGAGGGTTTCCCTCATAAATAAAATATCAAGCTTCCATCATCTTCTTCTCTTTGCAACTTCTTTAAATTCGCTTCCACCCCAAAATTGCAGGTCAAGAGGCTCAAGAGAAAGTTGTATACATTAGATATACGTCTTGTATACATCAGTATAAAACTATGTATACACAACTTACTTTGGCAAAAAATTGGGCCAAGACCCAATTACACATTTGAAGGACAATCTTAAGAATCCATAATGTTCTTCCTTTTAATAATAACAATTTTACCATACTCATAATAACACATTCAACTACTTGTCATTTTCCATACATCTAATGTATGTATTGCTACCACAATCACATAAAATAATGGAGTAAATTAATTGGAAAATTTTTATGAATTTCAGTTAAAAAAGTATACAACTTTATGTTAGTCATCATTATATCATCACCATAGTACAATTAGGACTAAAACTTAATGTTTTACCCATATGAAGACACAAAAGCACCAAACCCAATTGGAAATGCACCATTGCTGAGAGTTATGTGAGTTAGAAAATTCGTTGAGAGACGGGACATTATCTAAGCGAAGAAAGCGATAAGAGTTTCTTTTGCCTCATCCAACTGCAGCCCCTCCCCCCCCCCCCCCCCAACAAAAAATTGATTGAAAAATAGTTCAAAGGCTATGTTTTAAACTGTTTTTACGCATCTCCAATTTATATTTTAACCCAACCCAACAGGCATATTACTATAAAAACTCATACTATTCAAATCCATGTCCATGTTCTTCTCTGTTTAGCATACACTTCCCAATTTTCCCCCAAAATTAATGATGAAAACTCACGAAGACCAAAGATTATTTCAATCTGATTTTTGCGAAGCCTTAGATGTTCTCTTGCCAAATAAAATTCAAATTGTTTTCCAAATGCAAAAAGGAAAATTTTAATTAGTATTGGATTCAATATTGAATAAATAAACAACCATATCCATTTTTCTTATATCATACTAATCAAGCAAAACAATGAATTATCAATATTGTTATCACCGATTTAGAAATATCCAACCTCGAAGTTCAGAATGATACGCGCAAGAATCACTGCCGTTGACTGCATAAAACAACCAACAAAAATATACCCAATTGCCGAATTGGACCCCAGGACAACCACATCGTCCGCCCAATGAATCTCACAGAGTTTCACTTATTGTCGACGGTTGGAAAAATGTAAAGAAGGGTAGCATTTACGGCAGTGTCGGAGGGTAATTCCTAAATCATAGACGCCGATCTTCCATGTACTTGTCATGCCCCGAGCCTACACCTAGACATGGAAGAAACTCGAGAACTTTTTCTAGTCCTCAAGCGAAATGTTGGCCTAACTCATTACTTAACGGAAGACTTACTGAAGTGTCAATCCATACTGACGTGATTGGCACCCACACTAACCCTCTGGTGGGAGAACAAACCTATACTCCAACTAAGCAATTTAACAAGAAACTAAGCATTTAAAGATAAAAAAGCAAGTTTAAATGATAGAAAAATATGGAGTTCCCGTAAACTCCGAAAGCTTAAACAAACAACTAAACATAACTATTGCGGAAATCGACCCTTAGAACTTGAAAGTCAATGTACCAAAACTCTACTAAGGACAAGTTGAAGAAAAATGGGTGCCACCACAAAACTACATATATATAAGTCTAATTATAAAAATCTGAGTCCGAAAGGAATAGACGAAAAAATAGAAGATCCATGAAGCCTAGGAAAACTTTCTCACCCTTACCTCCGGTCGCAATCAATAATCATTTAACGAGGTCGGTTAGTAGCATGCATGAAGATGCCCGGTACTCAACAAAGAAAATATAAGTGCAGTATCAATACACAAACACAATGTATTGGTAAGATCACACGGCTACTCCCATAAGCACAGTACACAACGAAAAATTAAAACATAGTAACCACGTATTAACAAATTTATGAAGATCAGTTCTCATTTTAGGAGAAACATACAATTCCTCAATATCAATATGACAGGTAATCAAGAATGTAACAATCATAAATGGTCCTCTCATGGAACTCACACCCAAACTGTTTGTGTGTTTGAACGCGAAATTCAATCAAATATATATGTGTTGGAATGTGACATCTGATCCAATATATGTGTCGATACGTGACACACGATTCAATCAGGACAACCACATTCACAACCACATAATAATGAACAATACTAAAATTGTACAGTCAAGTAACATGTTCATGGAATGTATGTTCACAGATCATCAGTCATTAGATTGATTCACATTCCACTATTCACAATATGCACGCATATTATGAAGCAATTATTCAGCATATATAACACAACCAGAAATAAGACATCATCACTACCTCGAAACCAATCTTAATTACTCCTAAGACACTCGAGCATTCTTTTACCTAGACTTTAAACTGTTCTCTGCGTAATAAACAAGTAATTTAACTCAAGATCAATAAATACGATCTAATTTACCAGAATTATAACAAACTCAATCACCCAAAACCAATCCCATGATCTTAACCTTCACTAGGGCTTTCCCCCCCCACCATCAACTTCATGCCAAAACTCTCTCCCAATGTTAATTACCTAAGGTATTAAGTTCTAGAAATCAAATACAAATTAGGGGAGTAATTTTCTTACTTAAGCGTTATAAATCGTGGAAAACTTTTAAGAAGTGCCCTGGGCCATCTCGCAACTCTTAAGAATGATGTTTTACAGAAAATAACGAAATTGAGGTTTTTCCCCAACACACTTTCAATCTGGTATATTCTAAAATTATATTTTTCACGCCAAGATCAATTTCGGAAGTTCTACTCACCCGACTTCGATTTTGTAAAGCTATATTGTCTCCTTAACGTCTTGAATATCCACTTATGTGATAAAATTCTTTATTATATTCCCCATGCATTACCAAATTTACCTAGACTTCACATGTCTCAAATTTCATCTCAATCTGGCCAAGGCTAGAAATTTTCAAGGCACTACTCAAAAATTCTCTGGCCCAAATTTCTTCCCCATTGGCTTTTCCATAATGATGAAATCAGGTCAATACATCAACTAAAATAGAAATATCAAATGCATACTCAACTTATAACGATACCATTTATGAAATAGTTTAACTTAGTATACTATGAGATACTCAAAACTTAATTGTTCAACTTATGTATTTAAAATATTACAAAAGAGATGGGAAAACACTCGCCAACAGCTAATGTATGTGAAGCCTCTAATAACTATGATGGAAGTCGGGACAAGACCCACGACATCCTAACTAACTGGAAAATAAATGTTGAACTCTCCAAAAAAATAAGGGAGACTCACCAGCTAATTTATAGGTGTAAACTGATATCAATGGAGGACGCATTTGATGACACTATACTTGGATTTGCCATCATGAAAAGGATGTAGTAAAAATTAAAATTCAATACATTTAAAGTACGACATGAAGGAATCGAAAAACACTAGCTTGAATAATAAAAAAAGGTAAATATAACACGCTTGCTCAAGTCAAATAAAAGTCAGCCCTTTGTTTACACGCTAATTTTTTAAAAGTACGAAGATGAATTATAGGACTTTTCTCAAACTAATATTACCATGAATTTTTACATGAATAAGCTACTAAATTAATTTTGTATAACTGTTAGTTTACTTTTTGAGTATTAGTATAAATTAAGTAACTATTGTGCTTTTAAAAATTAGAGAGTAGCCGTTAATACAAGCCAATTCAATTTATTTAAGGTTGCTGAATTTAATAATCAACTCAATTTGTGTTAAATTTGAAGATCATCTTGGCAAGAGCTAATACATTGGTCAAATCCTTAGCTCAGGATCTAATCCTTCTTTCAACCCATTGTGAAACCAATTTTGGGCTCTTATCCTAAAATTTTTAGACGGCCCACTCCCTCTCCTGAAATCAGTAATCCAGATCCCTCCCTATTCCAATTCATTACCAGCCCACCACTTTTTCCCTGACCCGGCCCTTTCAAAAACAAAGAAACCCAGAACGCTACAACGTCTCCTTCTTCAAATCCTTGTACAAATTTTCTGCAATTCCAGTTGTTGCCCCGTCCTTGACAGCGAGAGATCATTCCACGTCGACGCCAAGGACGCTAAAATTCATTCCAAGAGTCCACCCCATTCCTCTTCCGGAATGGGGTTGAAGCTTCAGAGGTTTGAATTTTGAATAGTTTTGGTTTTGGTTCGAAAATTTCAGGTGATCCCCCCCTTTTTTTCCAAACCCTAATTTTCCTTCTATAATAATTTCTTATCTTTTTAATGTTGGAGTGGAAGAAAGTATTGGAGAGATTTACAGAAAGTTGAAATATATATAGATAGAAAAAGGTAGAAAAAATTGCGAAAACCAAATACCAACAGATGACAAAAAGGGAAACGTTTTTGAGGGCATAAAGGGGTGGAGATCTTACAGATGTGAACAAAAAATATAAGAAAAACTAGCGGTTGAATGAGATATTGGGAAAAAGAAATTTAACAAAAAAATAGGTATGAAGTTAGTCTTTATTACAGATAGAAAATATAGCTTAAAAGAGTCACAGTTTTAGTTTCGCTTGAATTTTTTATTATTTTAGCTCCATACTGTCCGATCAGTTAGTTGTCAGAAAGAGGTAGACTCTTATTGTTATTGAAATTCAGGGTCTTCTATGTCGTTGTTTATTGATGTGGCCTATCTTTCGTTTCTTTTACGTGTTAAACTGTGTTTGGATTTGTCATATGGTTAGGACTGGTAACATAGTTTAGCATAGAATATCCTTTTCTTGTATATGAGTAAACTTTTGAGTGTAAATCCGGTATTGAGTTGGTTTTGGTGTTATTAAAGCATGTTCGTTTTCTATCAAAAAATGTCACCAAAATTGTGCTTAAAAATACATGGTGTATTTGTGCCTAAAGCGTGGTTTTCTGTCTCGCTTGAAGTTTCGGAATTTGCTTAAAAAAGTAAAGAAAAATGGTCTAATTGCTTTATTCTAATTGTAGGCAAAAACATTGATATTTGTACGAATTTTGGCTACTTTTTGTCTCTCGTTTAAAAATTTAATTTATTCTGTAACACATAAATACATTGTTGTATTTGCTAGTCTAGTTGTATCTTAACCTAATGTACGGTGAGAACTTTTCCATCGTCACTGTAGTCTCACTTATTTAGCTATCCCTAATCGTGATTATCTCTACTTTATGACAGGAGATGGCGTTTAATTTAAGTGGTATGGCTTTCATGCTGCTGTTGTCTTGGTCATTTTTGCATAACATGGGGGATAGAAAATAAGGACATGTTATTTTGATTATATAGTTGGGTTATCTGTTATTTATTTGCCTTACATGCATTTTAAGGTGTTGAAATATACAAATCATGGGCATATCTACTATTCTTGTGTTGCTAGTGGAATGTTTGACGTTCTGTTGATATGGAGTGGTATCGAAATTTAGGTGTTGCATTAATGAAAATATAAACTAGTGGATGGTCAAAGCAATCGCACATAGTCCTTTTGTATGTGAGCCGTTAGGTGATCTTATTGTGTTGGAGGTCAACATACAAGTATACTTGGATAGGGATTTAGATGTATACTCCTATAAATCGTTATCATGAAGTGGTCAGTGGATATAGTAGTGTATTCAGGTCTGTTTCAAGTCATACTTTTATTGATACTAGTGATTTAGGTTTTCGTCTTGGATCTAAAATACAGAGGATTTGTTAGAATCAAAGTCTAATGTCTCATTTGTTGTTATTTGATCATATGCGAATAGGTTCTTCCTTTCTTGTAGAATCTTTCCGAGCCATAATGAGTTTTCCTTGCATCGGAATCGAGCATCAGGAAGCTCAAACCTCTTTGTTGTCACCGAGTCAGAAAACATTTGGTGTGTACAGGAAAGAGTGTGAAAAAATGTAGGGTTGCAAATTTGAATTTAAGATTCCAAAAAAGCTCATAAGAAGGATAGATATACGTGAAAGTATACATTATATACATGAATAGACCCAATTAAATTGATATCAGGTTGGGTGAAGTGAAAATGGCTTAAAATTAAATGGCAGTCAAGAGGGTCAAGAGAAGGTGATACATTCGATATACGGTCCAGTACTACATCAGATACAATTATGTAATCACAAACTGTACTTTGGCCACAAACATGGGCCATGACAATTACACGGTTTGTTTGGATTCCATACAGAACCAATTGAGATTTTAAAATGTGGAAATTTTTCAAAATGTAATTGATTTTGACATTTGATAGGACCAATTCTCAATACTTTCAAGTATTGGTAAAATGTCAAAATTTTAGTTGATTTTTCACATTTATTTATTTTATGTTACGCTTGCTCTTAATGAAGAATCCCTTGTCAGCATTGTTAGCCTACCCCCCTCCTACTTTGTTTCACTCTTTGTTAAACTTCTGTTTGAAGATGCCTGGCGTGATAACCACGCTGGATCCGGCGTTGGAGAATTATTGTAAAAAAAAAGGAGAAATTGCGGGGAGCGAAAAATATTAAAGAGGAGATGATTGACTTAAAACCTTCATCAGGTTAAAAATTACAAAAATAAAAATAGATCAATCGACACTCCCAGAGCTGTGGAATTCTTTCAAATTTTGATGTTTAGAGATCTCATACAAATTGAAAACCCTTCTGTTTAGTTGCTGCTGTGATAAGAAAAATTTAGCATCAAAACCTGGATAAATAATGTTTGGAGCAAGATTTTCACTACAAGTTCGATCAAATGTTGATACTAAATTTCAACAAGGGTGCATTGTTGCTTCACATTTTTTTCTAATCGATTATAATTTGATATAACATTTCAAAAATTACACTATAACACGTAATTTGTTTCATTCTGTTATGGTTTTCGGGAAAATTCTAAGAACTATGAGACAACATTTATGAATATTTATTTGTTGAATTTTTGTTTTGGTTGTTTATGTTTGTTGAAGACATGAGTTTGTTAATGGATGTTTGTTTTAATGTTTTGAAATAAATTGTATCCGTAATAGAATACGAATCGGTAGCAAATACAATTTTTTAATGGACAATCTTTCAATTTTTTTTTGTAATTTCACTTTATTAAATACGGTGTAACTATTGAAAATATCTGTGATCATTGAATGATTTGTAAGGTGAGTATGCAGAATACCCTTTCAATATTGTTAGTATACATATATGTGCAGACATTTAATCATATGAAAATATACAGTTATGTTCAGACATGATGGCAAGTAGTATTATGAATAACACATTGTTACTTGGACACAATTTTGTTCATGAACATGGATGCAAATACTATTGTGAAGCATTAATTGTTGCTTGATACAAGAAAGTGGAATCTTGCATGTCAAATGCAGTTCCTGGAGTAAAGGATTATATGTAAGAAAAAGTATTCAACTTGGCAAGCATAAAAATTATAATAAGTAGACATAAGATATTACTTAGAAACTACATCACAAAAAAACTATTCAGAAAAGAGGTAACTTGAAAACTTTCACAGTAGCATTACTATTTTTGTTAAAAAAAATGATAGAAATTTTAGACTGTATAATTGACTTTACTGATTTAAACAAGACTCTGCGCAAACCATAGTGAATACAAACAAATCGAATACAAAATAAGCAGAAATGAATTAATTAATCGAATATGCATACAACACAATACAGAATAATTACATAGCCATACAACACAAATGACACAAAATACACACAACGAATACAAAATCATCCAATTGAGAGATCATTAAAAAATTGAAAAAAAATCATATTCATGTAAAATGTATTCGTAACATGTAATATCTACCGATGTAAAAAATAAATAAAGGAAGAATGATTAAAATTTGCTACATTATCAAAAATAACATATAATGTTCCAAAATACAAGAATAAAATAAAAAAGGAATACAAATACAAAACTAACAAAAATGACGGTCTACATAAGAAATTTGTAAATAGATTAATACACACACTAAATTGATTTGGATTACATAAAAGAAATTAAATCAAACTAATTGTCAATAAAACAAATTTTATTCTTTTACTTCACTCAATATGCAAAATACTAAACATGACAAAAATAAAAAATCCTTTATCAACGATTTGGTTTCTCTACGTGCCTTTCCCAAGTACCTCCACGAGTAGCTGAAGTTGTAACGACCCGTTAGTGTTGCAGCCAGTAGAGTTTATTTCTGAAAAATCAGGGGTCTGGGCGACGGCTACCACGACGGAATCATGGGCGCGACGGACGCACGGGGGTCTCGTTCCAAAAAACTTAGAAGGTTAGAAAAATGGGTAATGAGATCGACTCTCTGGACTTCGCGACGAAATGGCCGGACGGATCCGTCGCAGAAGCGGGTCATGTCACAGACCATTTAAGAATGAAGTCTTGAACTTGTGGCGGAAGAGTAGCCAGGACGGACAGTCGCAGGCACGACGGGCAATCACAGGCTGCGTGACCTGAATGGGTCGGATTTCTGTCAATATTTTAGGGGAGTTTTGCGACTATTCCTGCTTATAATGTATTAACGTTAGTGGTGTAATGTAATATATTTAATTATTTGGGGCGTTTTAAAAGGGAGACCTTGAAACAAGTAGTGGGGTATCTGTATCATCTTTATAACTTCAAATTATATGCTAATTAGGGTAGTATCGTAACCCTTCTTATGCGTAATTGTATTGCTTGCCGACCGTGATATATATTGTGATAAAATAAACATTGATGAGGCCATGAATCCAATGCTATAAACCTCTTGTTAATGATGATGCATTGTATAAAAAACGGCTGATGAACTAAAAGAATTGAGGGTAGAGGATCGGGTGTCACGTTCCGGCGACCACGGGAGTAAAGAGGATCGGGTGTCACGTTCCGGACACCAGGATAGGAAGATTGATCGGAGTTGTCACGTTCCGACACAAGGATAGTATGATGAGGATCGGAGTGTCACGTTCGACACTAGGATAGTATGATGGGATCGGAGTGTCACGTATGGAACCGAGGATATAATATGGACGAGTGTGGACGTTCGACACCAGGATAGTATTATGAGGAGCGGAGTCAAGTTCCGACACCAGGGATAGTCTGACTGCGGATCGAAGTGTCACGTTCCGACACAAGGATAGAAAGAGAATGAATCTTGAAATATGATAAATTCTCAAATTAATGAACTTTTCTACCCCAATGAGTATGGTATGAGTGCTTGAGTCTCATTGTTTACTTGGAGTACTTATTAATGATTCCAGTACTGTTGTGCTACATGTTGAGTATTGTAGTGATTTTAGTCATATTCACTGGGTATATACTGTTTCTAATTCTGAGTTGGCCGGATTACCTACCCAGGTACTCATGTTTTGTACTGACCCCTACTGTATTGTTTTTCTTTGTTATTTGTGGAGGGCAGCAAAGTGCATCGTCTTCACTCAACCGCAACTATAGCCAGACTTCCGCATAACCAGATGTCAGGGTGATCTATTGTGAATAGCTCGGATGGAATTCTTTCCTTTGCTCTGATGTATTGGAAGTTCGGGGGGATAAGGACCACTCTCTTTTATTAGTTAGTTTTCTTAGACTCTAGATGTGGAAATTTGAGGATAGATGTCTGGTGATGATGAACTTCCCGGTTTTTGGGGATAGTAATTGATAAATGTTAGCAGTTATTTAATTGATTCGTAAGAATTTTTAAGTATTCCGCATATTTTTGTTTATATGGGTGAAATGGTGGGATTGGATTGCGTGGTTCGCTCACATAGGAGAGAAATGTGGGTGCCACTCGGGCTAGGGTTTTGGGTCGTGATAGCTCCTCTCCGTTTTCGCTCTCTCGACGTATGTTGTCCCTTCTGTCTCTTTTCTTTTTTTCCCAAGATTCTTCTTTTACCTAATTATTTCAATAATCTTCGATGAAAAAGTAACCCAGTATTTATTTCAAGTGATCTCCTCTAAACCCACCAAGTAAATAAATTATAAACTTACTCCAATAATTCATAAGTTGTCGTGATAGTCCCACGAAACACCCCTTATAACTTTAGCAAAATCCGGACCAGGGGGTTACGCAACGGTGATGGCCCCGTCGTGTTAGGAAGGTCCGTCCTGCAGGTCCCCGTCACAAAGTTCAGGAGAGTAAAAGTCAGGTGAATGGGTTTTTGACGGTCCGTCCTGCAGTTTCGTAGTGAAGTCAGCGAGTCGATCTCAGGACCCAGATTTAGAGTTGAAGTATTTGGAACGAAGGGGAACCGACCGGGTCCGATTTTCGTGACCAGCGGTGCGTCGCTGATTCCGTCGACCAAGCCAAGTATTTTTACAAAAAGAATCTACAGCTCGAATCGACTAAACAGGTTGTTAAATCCAAGATTAAAGGATGCAAAATCACTAGAAATTTGACGATTACGTTGGAATACCTATAGTAAGTTCTAGATTTCTCCATTGAGGATTGTATAGTGTCTGATCGAGTATTATTCTACTTTCAACAATTATTTAGATAAAATAAAATCAGAAAAAAATCTAAAAAATAAGGATTAAAGAGAATACATTAATTAATGGGGATTGTGTGAATCAATTTCTGAAGAATAAAAAATACCAAAAAACGGATAGAGAGATAAGAGAAAGTTAAAAAGTTGAATGAGAATATAAGTCGAGAAATATGAAAGAGGGGAGGAAACACGTTCATTTTTTTTATATATGTAGCAAAAATGGAAGAGAGATCGTAGGAAAAGGAATAAATGAAAATAATGATTTTTTATTTCTTGTTAAAATAAAAATAGTTGGGTAAAATGATGCATGGGATGATACATTGGAACACCTGAATTAGTGGAGTAAATTAAAGTATTTTTTTTATAAAGTTAGTTGGAAAACATGGAGGCAATATGAGAAAAAATAGAGGATTTAATTAGGATACATATTGTTTTCAAAATAAAGATTTTCTTTGACATTTTTACTAATATTTTTAAAGTAGTGAGGTTTACTAATTAAGTTAGGATTTGACTAGTTGTTTAATTTGTCCTTTAAAATGTGGATTCATAACCCATGATATTGTTTTAGGAACAAAGTTGAAAAAAGTTGGCCTTGCTATCCATCAATCAAAAATTTGAGAGAAGGCCCACGGTTATTAACCACTCTACCTTTTTTGTAGTTGATTTATTTTTTGCGAACTAACCTTTCATGCATGGTTTTTATTTGGAGTAAGTTCCCCGAACGAAGTCGTTTATCATTTTTAGGTTCAAGATATATATTTATTATTTATTTACCTAGTTTTGTTTATGGCATTTAGTGTCTTGCAACATGAATTATTCCCGATGAGAAGATTTTCTTGTTGTTCTCTAACAAAGCAATAAATAAAAAATAAATTATATATCTTAGTTATTAATGGAAAAGTCATTTTGTGTCGTCAAAAGCGTCGGTCAATCGCGAGTTAGGGACATTCTGAGGGGCTTAACACATATCGGGAAATGTATATTTGAACTTCGAACCTTTTCAACTGATTGTTATATGTTAAATTTTTGAAAATAATTATAAGTTTTTGATTTTTACTAAAAAAATTATAGTGGTGACTTGCTGTTTAAAAAATTATTTATCTTAACCATAAGATAATTGATTTTTCGAAATTTAGTCATTTTAAAAGTCATTTTGAGTAAACGATTCACTTAGTATCTATGGATTTCAAGACCACATATGTGCCTTGTCTATTGTAACAAGTTGTGCGCATATAATTACACTAGACATGGACTATCAAGTGTTCTTTACCCGAATCTACATTAGGGTGAATATTAAAGATCACGTGATGATACCAAGCGGCCCGTGGTATTGACATGTTGCTAAGAATTGATCGCGACTTTTTTATGAATGAGATCACAAAAATTGAAAACTTTGTCAAGTGGAAATATCATACTAATATAAGTCTTGTGCATTTTAAAAAGAAGGACAAGATTTCAAGTACTTGTGGACATGTTATTCGAATCGAGGTCTAAAGATATATAGATTTTTGTTTTTTTTGTTTGATTTAATTTAACAGTATGTTACCTTTACAGGGTAAGTACAAGTCATGTTGTTTATATTAAATTGAGTGTTGCACCATTATGAGTTTATGTATGGGCTTAAAGAGGCGATGTTCTTAAACTTTTTATAATCTTGTTGATAATATACTGATAAAGGGGTTTAGGAACTAGTGCTTTGTGAAATAAGATTAATTTAATCTGAATTGGATGTCATTGAGCATGTTTACAAACAAACGAGTTTTGTTGAACATTGCTTCATTGGCAAGGAAAGTAATATTTTTTTTCATCACCCAAAATCACTGAAAAATTTTGTGAGAGAATACAATTTTTCACTCATGATTTTCAATCTAATACCGTCCTGAAAAAAATTTCGTGAAGAACATATTATCATAAGATGAGGAGAAATTTTCTTATTTGCCATATGAAAATAGACTATTTTTTTCTTCTCACCAATAAATCAAATATTTCAGTAGAAAAGGTTTTTTTCCAACGTGAAAATAGTAATTTTGAGAAAATTAAGCAAATAATTCAAATAAAACAACTTACTCAGTTAAAATATCTAACTTTATAATAGTAGTAAAAATGTCAAATATCATTATTTTAGAAGGATTGTATATTTTAATTTACTTCCTATTGTATCTAATCCTTAATGACAATTTTCAAACTAATCCTCTCGTATATATTTTTTAAAAATGAAATCTTTATACGCATTTTGCATATTCCAATACGTAATAATTCAAAATTGCCTCTCTTCTCCTCTTTTCGAAATTAAAAAATATACTTATAAAGATATATAGACTACTGTATAAAGTACATTCTTTATCAGTTTCTAATATTGTTTATGATTTTATTTTTGTTTTTTAAAGCGTTTAAAATTATTTTGTAGTTGAAAGCACGTTTGGGGTTTGATAAAGTTAAATCCTCCTCAATGGCATGAATCAAGAGAATTACTAGAGGTATTCGAACTTAATTCAACAAGGGTCTATTTGCAAAATATCACATATTTTCGACTTAGAAACACAAATGCCGATAAATGTTAAGATAAATGGGTATTTCCTATTTCAATATTCACGGGAATCTCAAAACAAGTTGCTATTTTTTAACATTTTTTATGTATCATAATGTATACCAACAACTTCACAGGGTGTTGATTGTCAATTGAAGTGCGTATTTATTGTGATCATTTTGTAGGTTCCAATCTGAATTTCAATGACAAAGTTTGATATTCGTTTTTATAAGTTTTCATCATAATTGTATGCATACAACTTTTATTAGTTTATATGTTCAACTTTTTACACTTCAAATTAAAAAGTGAATATTCAGAGTGTGGTGGGTTATTTTATTTGATCATTTTGTATTAACCTCACATTGTATTAAGATAAGTTATATTTTTGTGTTCAGTCATAATAGATATCAACAAAGTCAACTTTGTATTCCAACTGATTGAGATTATTGTGCCATTTCGTATTTTAGTATCAGTTTCAATGACAACAAGTGTGTTTCTTTAAAAGTAGTTTTCGTCATAATTGTATATCAACAATTTTGTATTTATGTATATGACTTTACCCATTTAAATTGAAAATCGGTGTTGTACTTTGATAGTAAATACTTAAATTGTACCCGGTGATCAAAATTGATTACATAAATGCCCAAACATTTTCTTTATTGTATTACAAAAAATTTCAGAGGATGTATCCAATACATGCACCTCATTTATATGAATACGATTAACTAAAGATACTAGATTCTAGAAATAAACAAATATAGTACATTAATTAAAATACTAGCAGTCTATGATGTTGATAAACTGATTCTAACAAAATACAAAGTCAGAAACGCAATTTAATCGCATTCGATTTTCAAAGAAATTGAGTATTAGCAATGAAAATTTGTTAAAAATCGATACTAGAATTTAATGAAACAAGGGGATGATGTTCTTTGTGTTATGGTTTTGAATTTGTATTTTTTTATTTTGGTTTAACTGATGAGACTTTACACACTGTTCTTTTAAAGAAAATCTCTCCATCAATTTCTGCTTTGTGTAGGTTAATAATTATATTCTTTAATTAAAACAAAATAATAAAATAAACTAAGATACATTAGTAATTAAAAATTACAGTTTTGACTAAATATTTATAGTTCATATTAAAATATTGGAAGATATTGACATTTGAAAATGTTCGTAATTTTTAGTAGTGTTTGTAGCATCTATAGCCTTTCATGTATACAACTACGTCTCAATTCCAAAGTATTTATTAGATCCATCCTTTTGAACCAATTTTATTTTCACTGTGTATTGTGAGAAATTGTCATAAATTAATACTGAGATTATCACTGCAATAAAGCAATTTTCACAGAATGTAAATTAGAAGTTACTATTCCCATAATTCTAAACAAAGAGTTTACCATAAATAGCCCTAAAATCTCAAAATATGAGTAATGATCTACATGCAGTTATATCTACTCAACTTTACTGTGAATTATAATGATATGTATTGTTGTTGATGATGATCATTTCTGAATTTGGACACAAATTTTCATTATATATATGAACTTGTGTCTACATGACCTCAAACTGTTTCTAAAAGAACCTATAACATTGTCCATTTGGAAAGGTAGGTTATTGAATCAATAACAAGGCCACATTGAAAGGGGTTCACTCTCTACACATGTAGTTTTGTATAATTCGTGACTAATTAATATGTTATTAGCTATTGAAATTATTTAATATCATGAGTCACTTTTAATGTTATTATTTTACTTTTACTTTTTATTGCACAAAGATGTTCCTTTTCAATTACCTTCTTTGGTAGATATTGACACATTTTAGTACTAATAAAGGTTGATATTTTTTATTTTTAGACAAGCTTACTCAAATAAAAGAAAATATCTGGATCTATGTTTAGGATTACAAAATTTCAATGATAAAGACTTTATTTTTGGAATATTATAACCAATCTTCAAAAAATGTCAATTAAGCTTTCAAAATGAATTTTATTATACGTACCATGTGCAAAAAAAGAATGCATGTTCCATAGCACTCTAAGAAGGATTGCAGGATTTATCATGATTCTTTGGGTCATGCACGTTGAAAGTATTTTGATAGTCCTTTTTAAAAATATGTTTTCTTTTCGCTGTTCATTTTTTAAATATTATATTTTTCATATGCAAGTTCTATTTTCAATTAGTTGTTCAAAATAAATTAGTTCTCTTCTAATTGAACGATTTAACTTTCATAAGGAAAGAAGTTATTAAGATCAATTACTAATTGTAAACGATCTTAATAATATATTAAAATTATATAAATCATATAGATCAACTAGAAGATAACTCATTTTAAGATAAGCTAACAAATTTGAAAATAACTTGCATGCTTAAGAATTGTTTTTTAAAAAACAAGCATGAAAATAAAAAATACATGCTAAAATAAATATCAATACATGTCCAATTGCGCATGAAGCTCAATTAAATTCCATGTACATTCTACATTCCTCCTGGAACATTAGTAAATGGTCATTCTTTGTTGATACACTTGATAATGCCGATTAAATTTATCATGAATACAAAATGTATGGGACCACGACTATATAATGTATTAGCAGGGTAGTATATACACACAAACATTGTACCAAAAAAATAATTCAAAATATGTTTTGATTATGTTCTAGAAGTCTCTACTTTTTTCATGTTGCTGGAATAAGGCGGTCTATATTAATTAAAAAAATCCGTTATTAATATTTAAATATTAAGACACATTTTCTAAAATAAGTTAATACAAATGAATATTTTTTTATTTTTAACAATTCAGAGGTATAAATAAGAAACATTCTAAATGACGCAACGATATTAAAAATAGTAGTATGATTTGAATTTTGAATTGCGTAAAAAGTATAATAATGATTAATTGATTACACCAAAATACATATATTTTAAGAAGCTTACTTCGAAGTGGATGTAGAGCTGTAGCCTTGTTCAATAAAACCTGACTCTTTCTAAATGTGTCTGTTGCAGGTATTGAGAAAAAAATTTGAGGGTCTTACCTAAGTGTTATTGTGATAATGCATAATTCGATGGACAAATTAATTTCTACTAATATGTTTTTGTCCATATGACCTTAAATGTTTTCTAAAAGAACATAAACATGTACATTTGAAAAATGGTAGTTGATTGAATCAGTAAAAACGACAACATGACAGTGGTTATAACTTCCTAAACATGGAATTGTGTAATTTGTTGATCTTGAGTATCGTGTTTCTTAAATATTGTAAATTGTTTTTAATGTTGTATTACTTTTTTCTTATCTATGATCATCTATAATGTTCTGATTTTACTTGTAGTTTTTACAAACAAAAGTTTTCATTCCTAATACTTCATTGGTTTTATATGGACACATTTTGATAGTAATTAAAGGTGATGTTTTTGTTAGACAAGATATTCAGCTGAATATGAGAAACATATGGAAAGAGAGTCTGGAAAGAGAGATGCCAATTTAGGCTTTCTTTAAAATAAATTATTATTACTGTACCAGGTGAAAAAAGGAATGAGGGTTCCATAACACTCTAAGGAGGATTGCAGGATCTCTCATGAGTTCTTGGCTTATGTACATTGAAAATGTTTTGATATTCTATTGACAAGTAGGTTTTTCTTTGCGCCTTCATTTTTTTAAGATGATATTTCATACGAAGCGTAGTTCAATTAGTATCATATAAAGGAAATCTCTTCTAATGATGCAATTGATTGTCATAATGAAAAGTAGTTATGAGGATCAAGTACTAGAGTAAATGATCTTGAATAAATCTATTAAAATGATACAAACCATATGATGACTAGAAGAGAACTCCTTTTAAGATAAAAAACTAATTTGAAAATAACTTGCATGCGTTAAATAAAATATAAAAAATTAAGTATGAAAAATCAAACATACGTGCCAATAATGAAAAACAAATAATCGGGACACCACTTTCATTGCCATAAGCCAAACATCCTAGTACATCCCTCTTTAGAACGTATATGACTGTGCATTCTTTTTTTGTACTTGATACGTATCCAATGAATTAATTGTTGGTAGACTAACTATTGAAGGACATATTATAGATGTAGCGCAACCCTCGCGGGTGTCTCAAAATGGAGTATATATCACGAAACTTGTAACACAAAACATAATTCAAATATTTATTAAACATTAAATTTGTAGACTACTCTTCTTTCTCATCTTTGCCGAAGGTAATATTCTCAAATAATAAAAGGATTAAATCATTTTATTAGCTAGTTAATTATGGAGACAGGTGTCAAATATTAATAAAAATGCGCTATTGTTTTATTTTATATAAAACTTACAAGTACTAACTAACATTCTAAATGATAAATGAAGAAACGAGGAGAGGACTATTGGTAATTCCTACCTTTATTCAACTAAGGCGAACGTCCTGGTGATTCGAAAAATAAATTAGTTAATTTAATTTTAAGAAAAAAATAATAATGAACTTGAAAAGGAATTGCCATCTCATTTAGGGAAACTAGAAAATCAATTGATATGATTCTGAAAATTAGATTCGAGTTCAGGTTAGTCGAAGGGAAGTTAAGCATTTTTCTAAAAGTTTTATCGACCAACTGAGACCGATGATATGACAAACATATTAAAACAACCAAGAACCGACAATGCACTGGAAAAGTACAGGAAAGTAAATAGCTTAAACAAATAATATCCTAATTAAAGCAAAGGGAAGAATTAGAGCAATCAGCGAGTTACAATCATAGAATACATATTTTTTAACTAAATTCTATAATCAAGGAAATAAATATCAAAGAAAGAAAAATTATTGAGAATGAACACTTACCAAGTCAAAGCTTGAAGCGTGGCTAGTGTGAAGTGGTGTGGTAGGAAGAATTTTACGTAGATTTGGCCATCTTAGCACGCCACCCTGGTTCCTGTTTTTTGAAGGTTGTCATTGTTCTCCGGGATGGCGGGAAACATGGGTGGGTTTGGTTCAACTTGGAGTGCGAGTACAATGATGACTGCAACTAGTCAGACAAACGAAAATGGAAAGGGGTAAGGGCCAGTACGGCGATGTCACTATTTTTATTTCAGCTGTCTCCATCGCAGCTCACAACCGCGCTCCTCGACGGCGTTTCTCGTGCGCTGATGAGTTTTGTTGTTTGGACCATGCGCTGTCGCTTTGCTGTTGCCGCAGTAGTTTTTAGTTCAGACCACGAACGGCGTTTGGTCGGCATTTCGTCTATTCAGGCGATTTCGGCTTATGGGACGCTAGGCGAATAGGTATCAGCAAGACCTGCAAAATGGTCTCTCCCGACTCGTCGCTCTGTCAGAGAGGAACACTAGGTTGGTGTTTGGTTGGGGCTGGAGAGCCTTATAGGAGGAGTAGAGAACCCAAACTAAAAACACATTTCGCCCCTTGATTTTGACCTAATTGTTAGTAAATAGTGAATGTTATTTAAAGGACTCAAATTATGGGCTTGTAAGTGTGACTCAAAATCTTGATTAATTGT
Source organism: Solanum habrochaites (assembly GCA_027704765.1). Classification (NCBI taxonomy): domain Eukaryota; kingdom Viridiplantae; phylum Streptophyta; class Magnoliopsida; order Solanales; family Solanaceae; genus Solanum; species Solanum habrochaites. The sequence goes on from JAKWJA010002498.1 coordinate 56,527,877, forward strand.
GATGAAGTTTTAGAATGTGCAAATGTAACAAATAAATATTAACAAAATTAAACAAATAGAACTTGAAAAAATTCAAAAAAATAGAAGGAACCTAACTAATAACATGCAAATACAATGTTTAAAACTAATTAATACAAATATTCGAAATTTGAAAATTAAGGCTCGTAGTGATAAAAAAACCCTTATTAAAATTATAAAAAAAATTATTTTAAAAGATTACAAATAAGGAAAACTTAAAAAATTCGAATTTGAACTGTTAGGCAAAATTTTAATTCAACAATTTACAATATACTATTGCAATTGGTAAAAGCATATGATGATTAGGTGATCCACCGAAATACATGCCTTTAAGAAGTCTACTCAAAGGTGGATAGAGATTTATTTCCTTGTTCAATTGGAACCTTACATTTAAAATGTACATATGCAGCTTCTTTGAGTAAAAATTTAGGTCCCAAGAGAAAAATGTCACACATATATGACAAGAATAATAAGGACGCCCTTTAGTATTATTATTAGTCAATAATAGCATAATATGCTCAGTGTAATGGATATAGGTGAGGTCTAACACAAATATAGTAGGTAGACTCTTCTCTTGTGGTGAGCTAGATAGTAAATAGACTCAATGAGAAATAAGTTAAGCACTCATTAGTTCATTCCATCTTATGGAATTTACTTCTAAAACAAACAAACTAGTAAATTTATGAAGTCATCACAATACATTAAAATGCAAAAAGGATAAGAAAAAAGTAATGTTAGAAATTGAGAGTATGAAAGTTTTTGCATGCTAAATAACTATAAAACTCACTAGTGACCACTAATATTGTTATATGGATTGTCCTTTTCTATCCCCCACCCAACACCAACCACCCACATACTAGCCTCTCTCCACCTCCACACCCACTCCTCTTGTTATACCCCAACATGCCCTACACCCCCACTCCCCTACCAACACTCGTACCCCCAAAACCCCCCCGAATCTCCTTCTCACCTCTTCACTCCTGCCTCTGGGTCTATAAAAACCCATCCCCCTCTCAAAAAAGCTACTTACCCCCCCACTCACTCCCTCCTTATCCCCAGCACCGCCTAGACATCATCGCCCCTTCCCCCTTCCTATCGTCCCCAAAACTATCAAAACCCAGCCTCAACCTCTATACCCTATTCTCCCCTACACGCCGCCATACTAACCACCACCAGACCACAACCGAGATCGAACCACCTTCCTGCTCGAATTTTCCCCATCTCGTCCGAGACCCCCTAACCTTTCTCCACGCCTAATTCAACACCCGCCCCCCCAATCTCCACTCCTCCATCGTGCTGACCACGCTACCCACTACACGACCCCTCCGGTAGTACAAGCTTCATCCCACAATATCTTCCTCGAGCACCACCTACGGCCCTCACTTACCTTACCTAACCATCACCGTCCCCCGTCCTCCCCCCGAACCATCACCACCGCCCCCTCACCCCCCCTCCCCCCCATAAATCCCTCTCACTCCCCAATTCTCCCTACCCCACCACCGTTATCAACACCAAACACACTCCCCTTAACATAGCCTCATCCCCCACCTCCCCCCCAAAACCGACGCCCTTAATAGCTCGCTCTTCTTCCACCCCCCCGCACCCTCCCCACCTTCTCATCCACCCAACGACACCACCTCCCAACAATTAACCCCCTTCCCTTATGCTCAGTCGGGAGCCTTTTACAACCTAATACGTAGATCCCGCAACGACCCATACACACTAACAACACAAGTCTACGGGACCTACCCCCAAACGAATTAGTCTCACAACCTTATCTCCACCCCCCCTCCTCCATTTCCGCTGCCCATCTGTTTCCCCACCAGCCCCCCTCTCTCACCCATACCCCTCCACACACCTCTCAAACACCCTCTCCAAAACCCTCCCCCATTAACTACCCCCCCATCGCCATCAGCCCGTACAAACCTCAGCGGCCCACAAATCCCCACCCCCTCCAACCCTCTCGTCACCCCGACACCCTCCCCATCCCCTACCAACCCTCCGACCTACTATACTCCCTCCCCTGTCCCTCTACAGACGTAACCCAACATACAACTACTCCCCAATCCATCCCCCCTTCAAATCCCCATACCCCCAATCCTATCGTACCCTCTGAAGTCCTCATCCCCCCTACACTACCTCTCGAGGCTTCCATCTTTACCCTATCCTAAACCCCGACCATCCCTCGCCTCAACAGCCTACTTACCACGACCACCATTCACTCAACATGGCACTGTTATCCACCAACTTCCCCATCCCGCCTCCACCTAATCTTCCACCTCTTGTGATTCCCCTCTCCACGCGCATACGCATACACTCCTAAACTAGTATGACACCTCCACTCAAACCGCGCCACCCATTCCCCCCCAACTCTCAAGGCCCCCGCCCATACCGCACCCCCTCCTCAACAGGACATCATCACCCGATCCCTGATTCACACCTTCACCCCATCCTAACTAACCAGCCGAATCACCACCTCACGCCCCGGAATTCCCACAAAACACCCGGGTAGTGCCTTACCCCTATCTTCACCATCCAATTCAATTCATCGCCAACCGAGTGACTAGCGAGACCACTCGCGGACCTCCACCCTCTAGTTCCCCTTAACACCACAAGATAATACCGCCAAGCCCACTATACCTGCAGTAAGGCTCTGCTCCGCCAAATTCACTAGTAAAAGACATGCCCACTCTTACGTACAAGATTGCATACATGTGACACCCGCCAGCCAAACTAACTATGAGGGCCTAAACAGCATGGACCTCTGCCCGAGGCACCCCCTCGGTTGAGTAAGGCGTGGAAGGGCCACTGAATTGACGCACCAGCAACGCGTGTATCACTCGATCTGAGGGGGAACATTATCGCGATAGGTGGGAAATGGTCGGCGAACTAAGATTGGGAATTCCACCCAGCCCCCCCTTCCCGATAGTTCTATTGCTACTTCTCTGAAAACAATTCAAAGTCTATTATAAAAAAAAGTCCTAATGTTGATCATTGAGGAAAGAAAATGTAATGACAGTGGAAACAAACGTTTTCCTTTAATATTAGCTTCTTTGCTAGAATGTCACATTTAATTATAATAAAAAGTGTGAAAAAAAATAATAAAAGCCTGAATGTTTTGTTAAGGCAGACTAATCGAAAAGAACATGAAAAACACGCCTAAAACAGAGTCTGAAATAGAGAATAATATTGAATCTTTAGGTTTGGATTACAAAATTTCAGTGAAATATTGTGTTACTAATTTTCGTATCAAACTTACAAATGTAAATATATGAATTTATCATGCATAGCAAGATGCAAAAAAAGTGCAGTTTCATTCTACTCTAAGGAGGAGTAGAATCTATTATGAGTCTTTGGCCTATGCAC